>JBBPBR010001114.1:15385-28097 GCA_037974775.1 Cicer pinnatifidum | reverse complement strand
TATTGGATGCACAAGATTGGTTAAAAACACTAATTGGACAAGAATAATCCTAGGGAGGACGAAAATGACCTAATTGATCATCCAATGACACAAACACACCTATTGGATGCACAAGATTGGTTAAAAACCCTAATTGGACAAGAATAAGCCTAGGGAAGACGAAAATGACCTAAATATTAATTCAATGACACAAACAAACTTATTGGATGCACAAGATTGGTTGAAAACCCTAATTGGACAAGAATAAGCCTAGAGAGGACGAAAATGACCTAATTGATCATCCAATGACACAAACACACCTATTGGATGCACAAGATTGGTTAAAAACCCTAATTGGACAAGAATATGCCTATGGAAGACGAAAATGACCTAATTGATCTTCCAATGAAACAAACACACCTATTGGAGGCACAAGATTGGTTAAAAACCCTAATTGGACAAGAATAAGCCTAGGGAGGACGAAAATGACCTAATTCATCATCCAATGACACAAACACACCTATTGGATGCACAAGATTGGTCAAAAACCCTAATTGGACAAGAATATGCCTAGGGAGGACGAATATGACCAAAATGTTAATCCAATAACACAAATGAACTTATTGGATGCACAAGATTGGTTAAAAACCCTAATTGGACAAGAATAAGCCTAGGGAGAACGAAAATGACCTAAATGTTAATCCAATAACACAAATGCCTAGGGACAAGAATAAGCCTAGGGACAAGAATATGCCTAGGGAGGACGAATATGACCAAAATGTTAATCCAATAACACAAATGAACTTATTGGATGCACAAGATTGGTTAAAAACCCTAATTGGACAAGAATAAGCCTAGGGACGACGAAAATGACCTAATTGATCATCCAATGACACAAACATACCTATTGGATGCACAAGATTGGTTAAAAACCCTAATTAAACAAGAATATGCCTAGGAAAGACGAAAATGACCTAATTGATCATCCAATGACACAATCACACCAATTGGAGGCACAAGATTGGTTAAAAACCCTAATTGCACAAGAATAAGCCTATGGAGGACGAAAATGACCTAATTGATCATCCACTGACACAAACACACCTATTGGATGCACAAGATTGGTTAAGAACCCTAATTGGACAAGAATAAGCCTAGGGAGGACGAAAATGACCTAATTGATCATCCAATGACACAAACACACCTATTGGATACACAAGATTGGTTAGAAACCCTAATTGGACAAGAATAAGACTAGGGAGGACGAAAATGACCTAATTGATCTTCCAATGACACAAACACACCTATTGGATGCACAAGATTGGTTAAAAACCCTAATTGGACAAGAATATGCCTAGGAAGGACGAAAATGACATAATTGATCATCCAATGACACAAACACAACTATTGGATGCACAAGATTGGTTAAATACCCTGATTGGACAAGAATAAGCCTAGGGAGGACGAAAATGACCTAATTGATCATCCAATGACACAAACACACCTATTGGATGCACAAGATTGGTTAAAAATCCTAATTGGACAAGAATATGCCTAGGGAGGACGAATATGACCTAAATGTTAATTCAATGACAAAAACAAACTTATTGGATGCACAAGATTGGTTAAAAACCCTAATTGGACAAGAATAAGCCTAGGGAGGACGAAAATGACTTAATTGATCATCCAATGACACAAACACACCTATTGGATGCACAAGATTGGTTAAAAACCCTAATTGGACAAGAATATGCCTAGGGAAGACGAAAATGACCTAATTGATCTTCCAATGAAACAAACACACCTATTGGATGCACAAGATTGGTTAAAAACCCTAATTGGACAAAAATAAGCCTAGGGAGGACGAAAATGACCTAATTGATCATCCAATGACACAAATGAACTTATTGGATGCACAAGATTGGTTAAAAACCCTAATTGGACAAGAATAAGCCTAGGGAGGACGAAAATGACCTAATTGATCATCCAATGACACAAACACACCTATTGGATGCACAAGATTGGTTAAAAACCCTAATTGGACAAGAATATGCCTAGGGAGGACGAATATGACCTAAATGTTAATCCAATGACACAAATGAACTTATTGCATGCAAAAGATTGGTTAAAAACCCTAATTGGACAAGAATAAGCCTAGGGAGGACGAAAATGACCTAATTGATCATCCAATGACACAAACACACCTATTGGATGCACCAGATTGGTTAAAAACCCTAACTGGACAAGAATATGCCTAGGGAGGACGAAAATGACCTAATTGATCATCCAATGATACAAACACACCTATTGGATGCACAAGATTGGTTAAAAACCCTAATTGGACAAGAATATGCCTAGGGAGGACGAAAATGACTTAATTGATCATCCAACGACACAAATGAACTTATTGGATGCACAAGATTGGTTAAAAACCCTAATTGGACAAGAATAAGCCTAGGGAGGACGAAAATGACCTAATTGATCATCCAATGACACAAACACACCTATTGGATGCACAAGATTGGTTAAAAACCCTAATTGGACAAGAATAAGCCTAGGGAGGACAACAATGACCTAATTGATCATCCAATGACACAAACACACCTATTGGATGCACAAGAATGGTTAAAAACCCTAATTGGACAAGAATAAGCCTAGGGAGGACGAAAATGACCTAATTGATCATCCAATGACACAAACACACCTATTGGATGCACAAGATTGGTTAAAAACCCTAATTGGACAAGAATAAGCCTAGGGAGGACGAAAATGACCTAATTGATCATCCAATGACACAAACACACCTATTGGATGCACAAGATTGGTTAAAAACCCTAATTGGACAAGAATATGCCTAGGGAGGACGAAAATGACCTAAATGTTAATCCAATGACACAACTCAACCTATTGGATGCACAAGATTGGTTAAAAACCCTAATTGGACAAGAATAAGCCTAGGGAGGACGATAAATGACCTAATTGATCATCCAATGACACAAACACACCTATTGGATGCACAAGATTGGTTAAAAACCCTAATTGGACAAGAATAAGCCTAGGGAGGACGAAAATGACCTAATTGATCATCCAATGACACAAACACACCTATTGGATGCACAAGATTGGTTAAAAACCCTAATTGGACAAGAATAAGCCTAGGGAGGACGAAAATGACCTAATTGATCATCCAATGACACAAACACACCTATTGGATGCACAAGATTGGTTAAAAACCCTAATTGGACAAGAATAAGCCTAGGGAGGACGAAAATGACCTAATTGATCATCCAATGACACAAACACACCTATTGGATGCACAAGATTGGTTTAAAACCCTAGTTGATCAAGAATATGCCTAGGAAGGACGAAAATGACCTAATTGATCATCCAATGACACAAATGAACTTATTGGATGCACAAGATTGGTTAAAAACCCTAATTGGACAAGAATAAGCCTAGGGAGGACGAAAATGACCTAATTGATCATCCAATGACACAAACACACCTATTGGATGCACAAGATTGGTTAAAAACCCTAATTGGACAAGAATAAGCCTAGGGAGGACGAAAATGACCTAATTGATCATCCAATGACACAAACACACCTATTGGATGCACAAGATTGGTTAAAAACCCTAATTGGACAAGAATAAGCCTAGGGAGGACGAAAATGACCTAATTGATCATCCAATGACACAAACACATCTATTGGAAGCACAAGATTGGTTAGAAACCCTAGTTGGACAAGAATATGCCTAGGGAGGACGAAAATGACCTAATTGATCATCCAATGACACAAATGAACTTATTGGATGCACAAGATTGCTTAAAAACCCTAATTGGACAAAAATAAGCATAGAAAGGACGAAAATGACCTAATTGATCATCCAATGACACAAACACACCTATTGGATGCACAAGATTGGTTAAAAACCCTAATTGGACAAGAATAAGCCTAGGGAGGACGAAAATGACCTAATTGATCATCCAATGACACAAACACACCTATTGGATGCACAAGATTGGTTAAAAACCCTAATTGGACAAGAATAAGCCTAGGGAGGACGAAAATGACCTAATTGATCATCCAATGACACAAACACACCTATTGGATGCACAAGATTGGTTAAAAACCCTAATTGGACAAGAATATGCCAAGGGAGGACGAAAATGACCTAAATATTAATTCAATGACATAAAGAAACTTTTTGGATGCACAAGATTGGTTAAAAACCCTAATTGGACCAGAATAAGCCTAGGGAGGACGAAAATGACCTAATTGATCATCCAATGACATAAACAAAGTTATTGGATGCACAAGATTGGTTAAAAACCCTAATTGGACAAGAATAAGCCTAGGGAGGAAGAAAATGACCTAATTGATCATCCAATGACACAAACACACCTATTGGATGCACAAGATTGGTTAAAAACCCTAATTGGACAAGAATAAGCCTAGGGAGGACGAAAATGACCTAATTGATCATCCAATGACACAAACACACCTATTGGATGCACAAGATTGGTTAAAAACCCTAATTGGACAAGAATATGCCTAGGGAGGATGAAAATGACCTAATTGATCATCCAATGAACCAAACACACCTATTGGATGCACAAGATTGGTTAAAAACCCGAATTTGGACAAGAATATGCCTAGGGAGGACGAAAATGACCTAATTGATCATCCAATGACACAAACACACCTATTGGATGCACAAGATTGGTTAAAAACCCTAATTGGACAAGAATAAGCCTAGGGAGGACGAAAATGACCTAATTGATCATCCAATGACACAAACACACCTATTGGATGCACAAGATTGGTTAAAAACCCTAATTGGACAAGAATATGCCTAGGGAGGATGAAAATGACCTAAATATTAATTCGATGACACAAACAAAGTTATTGGATGCACAAGATTGGTTAAAAACCCTAATTGGACAAGAATAAGCCTAGGGAGGACGAAAATGACCTAATTGATCATCCAATGACACAAACACACCTATTGGATGCACAAGATTGGTTAAAAACCCTAATTGGACAAGAATATGCCTAGGGAGGACGAAAATGACCTAATTGATCATCCAATGACACAAACACATCTATTGGAAGCACAAGATTGGTTAAAAACCCTAATTGGACAAGAATATGCAAAGGGAGGACGACAATGACCTAATTGATCATCCAATGACACAAACACAACTATTGGATCCACAAGATTGGTTAAAAACTCTAATTGGACAAGAATATACCTAGGCAGGACGAAAATGACTTAATTGATCATCCAATGACACAAACACATCTATTGGATGCACAAGATCGGTTAAAAACCCTAATTGGACAAGAATAAGCCTAGGGAGGACGAAAATGACCTAATTGATCATCCAATGACACAAACACACCTATTGGATGCACAAGATTGGTTAAAAACCCTAATTGGACAAGAATATGCCTAGGGAGGACGAAAATGACCTAATTGATCATCCAATAACACAAACACACCTATTGGATGCACAAGATTGGTTAAAAACCCTAATTGGACAAGAATATGCCTAGGGAGGACGAATATGACCTAAATGTTAATCCAATAACACAAATGAACTTATTGGATGCAAAAGATTGGTTAAAAACCCTAATTGGACAAGAATAAGCCTAGGGATGACAAAAATAACCTAATTGATCATCCATTGACACAAACACACCTATTGGATGCACAAGATTGGTTAAAAACCCTAATTAGACAAGAATATGCCTAGGATGGACAAAAATGACCTAAATATTAATTCAATGACACAAACAAAGTTATTGGATGCACAAGATTGGTTAAAAACCCTAATTGGACAAGAATAAGCCTAGGGAGGACGAAAATGACCTAATTGATCATCCAATGACACAAACACACCTATTGGATGCACAAGATTTGTTAAAAACCCTAATTGGACAAGAATACGCCTAGGGAGGACGAATATGACCTAAATGTTAATCCAATAACACAAATGAACTTATTGGATGCACAAGATTTGTTAAAAACCCTAATTGGACAAGAATAAGCCTAGGGAGGACAAAAATGACCTAATTGATCATCCATTGACACAAACACACCTATTGGATGCACAAGATTGGTTAAAAACCCTAATTGGACAAGAATATGCCTAGGGAGGACAAAAATGACCTAAATATTAATTCAATGACACAAACAAAGTTATTGGATGCACAAGATTGGTTAAAAACCCTAATTGGACAAGAATAAGCCTAGGGAGAACGAAAATGACCTAATTGATCATCCAATGACACAAACACACCTATTGGATGCACAAGATTGGTCAAAAACCCTAATTAGACAAGAATATGCCTAGGGAGGACGAAAATGACCTAAATATTAATTCAATGACATAAACAAACTTATTGGATGCACAAGATTGGTTAAAAACCCTAATTGGACAAGAATAAGCCTAGGGAGGACGAAAATGACCTAATTGATCATCCAATGACACAAACACACCTATTGGATGCACAAGATTGGTTAAAAACCCTAATTGGAAAAGAATATGCCAAGAGAGGACGAAAATGACCTAATTGATCATCCGTTGCCACAAACACACCTATTGGATGCACAAGATTGGTTAAAAACCCTAATTGGACAAGAATATGCCTAGGGAGGACGAAAATGACCTAAATATTAATTCAATGACACAAACAAAGTTATTGGATGCACAAGATTGGTTAAAAACCCTAAATGGACTAGAATATGCCTAGGGAGGACGAATATGACCTAAATGTTAATCCAATAAAACAAATGAACTTATTGGATGCACAAGATTGGTTAAAAACCCTAATTGGACAAGAATATGCCTAGGGAGGACTGATATGACCTAAATGTTAATCCAATGACACAAATGAACTTATTGGATGCACAAGATTGGTTAAAAACCCTAATTGGACAAGAATAAGCCTAGGAATGACGAAAATGACCTAATTGATCATCCAATGACACAAACACACCTATTGGATGCACAAGATTGGTTAAAAACCATAATTGGACAAGAATAAGCCTAAGGAGGACGAAAATGACCTAATTGATCATCCAATGACACAAACACACCTATTGGATGCACAAGATTGGTTAAAAACCCTAATTGGACAAGAATAAGCCTAGGGAGGACGAAAATGACCTAATTGATCATCCAATGACACAAACACACCTATTGGATGCACAAGATTGGTTAAAAACCCTAGTTGGACAAGAACATGCCTAGGGAAGACGAAAATGACCTAATTGATCATCCAATGACACTAATGAACTTATTGGATGCACAAGATTGGTTAAAAACCCTAATTGGACAAGAATAAGCCTAGGGAGGACAAAAATGACCTAATTGATCATCCAATGACACAGACACACCTATTGGATGCACAAGATTGGTTAAAAACCCTAATTGGACAAGAATATGCTTAGGGAGGACGAAAATGACCTAATTGATTATCCAATGACACACACACACACCTATTGGATGCACAAGATTGGTTAAAAACCCTAATTGGACAAGAATATGCTTAGGGAGGACAAAAATGACCTAATTGATCTTCCAATGACACAAACACACCTATTGGATGCACAAGATTGGTTAAAAACCCTAATTGGACAAGAATATGCCTAGGGAGGACGAATATGACCTAAATGTTAATCCAATAACACAAATGAACTTATTGGATGCACAAGATTGGTTAAAAACCCTAATTGGACAAGAATAAGCCTAGGGAGGACAAAAATGACCTAATTGATCATCCAATGACAAAAACACACCTATTGGATGCACAAGATTGGTTAAAAACCCTAATTGGACAAGAATAAGCCTAGGGAGGACGAAAATGACCTAATTGATCATCCAATGACTAAAACACACCTATTGGATGCACAAGATTGGTTAAAAACCCTAATTGGACAAGAATAAGCCTAGGGAGGACGAAAATGACCTAATTGATCATCCAATGACACAAACACACCTATTGGATGCACAAGATTGGTTAAAAACCCTAATTGGACAAGAATATGCCTAGGGAGGACGAATATGACCTAAATGTTAATCCAATAACACAAATGAACATATTGGATGCACAAGATTGGTTAAAAACCCTAATTGGACAAGAATATGCCTAGGGAGGACTGATATGACCTAAATGTTAATCCAATGACACAAATGAACTTATTGGATGCACAAGATTGGTTAAAAACCCTAATTGGACAAGAATAAGCCTAGGGAGGACGAAAATGACCGAATTGATCATCCAATGAAACAAAAACACCTATTGGATGCACAAGATTGGTTAAAAACCCTAATTGGACAAGAATAAGCCTAGGGAGGACGAAAATGACCTAATTGATCATCCAATGACACAAACACACCTATTGGATGCACAAGATTGGTTAAAAACCCTAATTGGACAAGAATAAGCCTAGGGAGGACGAAAATGACCTAATTAATCATCCAATGACACGAACACACCTATTGGATGCACAAGATTGGTAAAAACCATAGTTGGACAAGAACATGCCTAGGGAGGACGAAAATGACCTAATTGATCATCCAATGACACTAATGAACTTATTGGATGCACAAGATTGGTTAAAAACCCTAATTGGACAAGAATAAGCCTAGGGAGGACGAAAATGACCTAATTGATCATCCAATGACACAAACACACCTATTGGATGCACAAGATTGGTTAAAAACCCTAATTGGACAAGAATATGCCTAGGGAGGACGAAAATGACCTAATTGATCATCCAATTACACAAACACACCTATTGGATACACAAGATTGGTTAAAAACCCTAATTGGACAAGAATATGCCTAGGGAGGACGAATATGACCTAAATGTTAATCCAATAACACAAATGAACTTATTGGATGCACAAGGTTGGTTAAAAACCCTAATTGGACAAGAATAAGCCTAGGGAGGACAAAAATGACCTAATTGATCATCCAATGACACAAACACACCTATTGGATGCACAAGATTGGTTAAAAACCATAATTGGACAAGAATATGCCTAGCGAGGACGAAAATGACCTAAATATTAATTCAATGACACAAACAAACTTATTGGATGCACAAGATTGGTTAAAAACCCTAATTGGACAAGAATAAGCCTAGGGAGGACGAAAATGACCTAATTGATCATCCAATGACACAAACACACCTATTGGATGCACAAGATTGGTTAAAAACCCTAATTGGATGGGAATATGCCTAGGGAGGACGAAAATGACCTAATTGATCATCCAATGACACAAACACACCTATTGGATGCACAAGATTGGTTAAAAACCCTAATTGGACAAGAATAAGCCTAGGGAGGACGAAAATGACCTAACTGATCATCAAATGACACAAACACACCTATTGGATGCACAAGATTGGTTAAAAACCCTAATTGGACAAGAATAAGCCTAGGGAGAACGAAAATGACCTAAATATTAATTCAACACAAATGAACTTCTTGGATGCACAAGATTGGTTAAAAACCCTGATTGGTCGAGAATAAGCCTAGGGAGGACGAAAATGACCTAAATGTTAATTCAATGACACAACTTAACTTATTGGATGCACAAGATTGGTTAAAAACCCTAATTGGACAAGAATAAGCCTAGGGAGGACGACAATGACCTAATTGATCATCCAATGACAGAAACACACCTATTGGATGCACAAGATTGGTTAAAAACCCTAATTGGACAAGAATAGGCCTAGGGAGGATGACAATGACCTAATTGATCATCCATTGACACAAACACACCTATTGGATGCACAAGAATGGTAAAAAACCCTAATTGGACAAGAATATGCCTAGGGAGGACGAATATGACCTAAATGTTAATTCAATGAAAAAAACGAACTTATTGGATGCACAACATTGGTTAAAAACCCTAATTGGACAAGAATATGCCTAAGGAGGACGAATATGACCTAAATATTAATTCAATGACACAAACAAACTTATTGGATGCACAAGATTGGTTAAAAACCCTAATTGGACAAGAATAAACTTAGGGAGGACGAAAATGACCTAATTGATCATCCAATGACACAAACACACCTATTGGATGCACAAGATGGGTTAAAAACCCTAATTGGTCGAGAATAAGCCTAGGGAGGACGAAAATGACCTAAATGTTAATCCAATGACACTACTCAACTTATTGGATGCACAAGATTGGTTAAAAACCCTAATTGGACAAGAATAAGCCTAGGGACGACGAAAATGACCTAATTGATCATCCAATGACACAAACATACCTATTGGATGCACAAGATTGGTTAAAAACCCTAATTAAACAAGAATATGCCTAGGAAAGACGAAAATGACCTAATTGATCATCCAATGACACAATCACACCAATTGGAGGCACAAGATTGGTTAAAAAACCGTAATTGGACAAGAATAAGCCTAGGGAGGACGAAAATGACCTAATTGATCATCCACTGACACAAACACACCTATTGGATGCACAAGATTGGTTAAAAACCCTAATTGGACAAGAATAAGCCTATGGAGGACGAAAATGACCTAATTGATCATCCAATGACACAAACACACCTATTGGATACACAAGATTGGTTAGAAACCCTAATTGGACAAGAATAAGACTAGGGAGGACGAAAATGACCTAATTGATCATCCAATGACACAAACACACCTATTGGATGCACAAGATTGGTTAAAAACCCTAATTGGACAAGAATAAGCCTAGGGAGGACGAAAATGACCTAATTGATCATCCAATGACACAAACACACCTATTGGATGCACAAGATTGGTTAAAAACCCTAATTCGACAACAATATGCCTAGGGAGGACGAAATTGACCTAAATGTTAATCCAATGACACAAATGATCTTATTGGATGCACAAGATTGGTTAAAAACCCTAATTGGACAAGAATAAGCCTAGGGAGGACGAAAATGACATAAATGTTAATCCAATGACACAACTCAACTTATTGGATGCACAAGATTGGTTAAAAACCATAATTGGACAAGAATAAGCCTAGGGAGGACGAAAATGACCTAATTGATCATCCAATGACACAAACACACCTATTGGATGCACAAGATTGGTTAAAAACCCTAATTGGACAAAAATAAGCCTAGGGAGGACGAAAATGACCTAATTGATCATCCAATGACACAAACACACTTATTGGATGCACAAGATTGGTTAAAAACCCTAATTGGACAAGAATATGCCTAGGGAGGACGAATATGACCTAAATGTTAATTCAATGACAAAAACGAACTTTTGGATGCACAACATTGGTTAAAAACCCTAATTGGACAAAAATATGCCTAAGGAGGACGAAAATGACCTAAATATTAATTCAATGACACAAACAAACTTATTGGATGCACAAGATTGGTTAAAAACCCTAATTGGACAAGAATAAGCCTAGGGAGGACGAAAAAGACTTAATTGATCATCCAATGACACAAACACACCTATTGGATGCACAAGATTGGATAAAAACCCTAATTGGACAAGAATATGCCTAGGGAAGACGAAAATGACCTAATTGATCTTCCAATGAAACAAACACACCTATTGGATGCACAAGATTGGTTAAAAACCCTAATTGGACAAGAATAAGCCTAGGGAGGACGAAAATGACCTAATTGATCATCCAATGACACAAACACACCTATTGGATGCACAAGATTGGTTAAAAACCCTAATTGGACAAGAATATGCCTAGGGAGGACGAAATGACCTAATTGATCATTCAATGATACAAATGAACTTATTGGATGCACAAGATTGGTTAAAAACCCTAATTGGACAAGAATAAGCCTAGGGAGGACCAAAATTACCTAATTGATCATCCAATGACACAAACACACCTATTGGATGCACAAGATTGGTTAAATACCCTAATTCGACAAGAATATGCCTAGGGAGGACGAAATTGACCTAAATGTTAATCCAATGAAACAAATGATCTTATTGGATGCACAAGATTGGTTAAAAACCCTAATTGGACAAGAATAAGCCTAGGGAGGACGAAAATGACATAAATGTTAATCCAATGACACAATTCAACTTATTGGATGCACAAGATTGGTTAAAAACCCTAATTGGACAAGAATAAGCCTAGGGAGGACGAAAATGACCTAATTGATCATCCAATGACACAAACACACCTATTGGATGCACAAGATTGGTTAAAAACCCTAATTGGACAAGAATAAGCCTAGGGACGACGAAAATGACCTAAATGTTAATCCAATGACACAATTCAACTTATTGGATGCACAAGATTGGTTAAAAATCCTAATTGGACAAGAATATGCCTAGGGAGGACGAAAATGACCTAAATGTTAATCCAATGACACAAATGAACTTATTGGATGCACAAGATTGGTTAAAAACCTTAATTGGACAAGAATAAGCCTAGGGAGGACGAAAATGACCTAAATGTTAATCCAATGACACAACTCAACTTATTGGATGCACAAGATTGGTTAAAAACCCTAATTGGACAAGAATAAGCCTAGGGAGGACGAAAATGACCTAATTGATCATCCAGTGACACAAACCCACCAATTGGATGCACAAGATTGGTTAAAAACCCTAATTGGATAAGAATATGCCTAGGGAGGACGAAAATGACCTAATTGATCATCCAACGACACAAACACACCTATTGGATGCACAAGATTGGTTAAAAACC
>JBBPBR010001114.1:0-15229 GCA_037974775.1 Cicer pinnatifidum | reverse complement strand
ATTGGATGCACAAGATTGGTTAAAAACCCTAATTGGATAAGAATATGCCTAGGGAGGACGAAAATGACCTAATTGATCATCCAACGACACAAACACACCTATTGGATGCACAAGATTGGTTAAAAACCATAATTGGACAAGAATAAGCCTAGGGATGACGGAAATGACCTAAATGTTAATCCAATGACACAACTCAACTTATTGGATGCACAAGATTGGTTAAAAACCCTAATTGGACAAGAATAAGCCTATGGAGGACGAAAATGACCTAATTGATCATCCAATGACACAAACACACCTATTGGATGCACAAGATTGGTTAAAAACCCTAATTGGACAAGAATAAGCCTAGGGACGACGAAAATGACCTAAATGTTAATCCAATGACACAACTCAACTTATTGGATGCACAAGATTGGTTAAAAATCCTAATTGGACAAGAATATGCCTAGGGAGGACGAAAATGACCTAAATGTTAATCCAATGACACAAATGAACTTATTGGATGCACAAGATTGGTTAAAAACCTTAATTGGACAAGAATAAGCCTAGGGAGGACGAAAATGACCTAAATGCTAATCCAATGACACAACTCAACTTATTGGATGCACAAGATTGGTTAAAAACCCTAATTGGGCAAGAATAAGCCTAGGGAGGACGAAAATGACCTAATTGATTATCCAATGACGCAAACACACCTATTGGATGCACAAGATTGGTTAAAAACCCTAATTGGACAAGAATAAGCCTAGGGAGGACGAAAATGACCTAATTGATCATCCATTGCCACAAACACACCTATTGGATGCACAAGATTGGTTAAAAACCCTAATTGGACAAGAATATGCCTAGGGTGGACGAAAATGACCTAAATATTAATTCAATGAAACAAACAAACTTATTGGATACACAAGATTGGTTAAAAACCCTAATTGGACAAGAATAAGCCTAGGGAGGACGAAAATGACCTAATTGATCATCCAATGACACAAACACACCTATTGGATGCACAAGATTGGTTAAAAACCCTAATTGGACAAGAATAAGCCTAGGGAGGACGAAAATGACGTAATTGATCATCCAATGACACAAACACACCTATTGGATGCACAAGATTGGTTAAAAACCCAAATTGGACAAGAATAAGCATAGAAAGGACGAAAATGACCTAATTGATCATCCAATGACACAAACACACCTATTGGATGCACAAGATTGGTTAAAAACCCTAATTGGACAAGAATATGCCTAGGGAGGACGAAAATGACCTAAATGTTAATCCAATGACACAAATGAACTTATTGGATGTACAAGATTGCTTAAAAACCCTAATTGGACAAGAATAAGCCTAGGGAGGACGAAAATGACCTAATTGATCATCCAATGACACAAACACACCTATTGGATGCACAAGATTGGTTAAAAACCCTAATTGGACAAGAATAAGCCTAGGGAGGACGAAAATGACCTAATTGATCATCCAATGACACAAACACACCTATTGGATGCACAAGATTGGTTAAAAACCCTAGTTGGACAAGAATATGCCTAGGGAGGACGAAAATGACCTAATTGATCATCCAATGACACAAAGGAACTTATTGGATGCACAAATTTGGTTAAAAACCCTAGTTGTACAAGAATATGCCTAGGGAGGACGAAAATGACCTAATTGATCATCCAATGACACAAATGAACTTATTGGATGCACAAGATTTGTTAAAAACCCTAATTGGACAAGAATAAGCCTAGGGAGGACGAAAATGACCTAATTGATCATCCAATGACACAAACACACCTATTGGATGCACAAGATTGGTTAAAAACCCTAATTGGACAAGAATAAGCCTAGGGAGGACGAAAATGACCTAATTGATCATCCAATGACACAAACACACCTATTGGATGCATAAGATTGGTTAAAAACCCTAATTGGACAAGAATATGCCTTGGGAGGGCGAAAATGACCTAAATGTTAATCCAATGACACAACTCTACTTATTGGATGCACAAGATTGGTTAAAAACCCTAATTGGACAAGAATAAGCCTAGGGAGGACGAAAATGACCTAATTGATCATCCAATGACACAAACACACCTATTGGATGCACAAGATTGGTTAAAAACCCTAATTGGACAAGAATAAGCCTAGGGAGGACGAAAATGACCTAATTGATCATCCAATGGCACAAACACACCTATTGGATGCACAAGATTGGTTTAAAACCCTAGTTGGAGAAGAATATGCCAAGGGTGGACGAAAATGACCTAATTGATCATCCAATGACACAAATGAACTTATTGGATGCACAAGATTGGTTAAAAACCCTAATTGGACAAGAATAAGCCTAGGGAGGACGAAAATGACCTAATTGATCATCCAATGACACAAACACACCTATTGGATGCACAAGATTGGTTAAAAACCCTAATTGGACAAGAATAAGCCTAGGGAGGATCAAAGTGACCTAATTGATCATCCAATGACACAAAGACACCTATTGGATGCACAAGATTGGTTAAAAACCCTAATTGGACAAGAATATGCCTAGGGAGGACGAAAATGACCTAAATGTTAATCCAATGACACAAATGAACTTATTGGATGCACAAGATTGGTTAAAAACCCTAATTGGACAAGAATAAGCCTTGGGAGGACGAAAATGACCTAATTGATCATCCCATGACACAAACACACCTATTGGATGCACAAGACTGGTTAAAAACCCTAATTGGACAAGAATATGGAAGGACGAAAAATGACCTAATTGATCATCCAATGACACAAACACACTTATTGGAAGCACAAGATTGGTTAAAAACCCAAATTGGACAAGAATAAGCCTAGGGAGGACGAAAATGACCTAATTGATCATCCAATGACACAAACACACCTATTGGATGCACAAGATTGGTTAAAAACCCTAATTGGACAAGAATATGCCTAGGGAGGACGACAATGACCTAATTGATCATCCAATGACACAAACACACCTATTGGATGCACAAGATTGGTTAAAAACCCTAATTGGACAAGAATATGCCTAGGGAGGACGAAAATGACCTAATTGATCATCCAATGACACAAACACACCTATTGGATGCACAAGATTGGTTAAAAACCCTAATTGGACAAGAATAAGCCTAGGGAGGACGAATATGACCTAAATGTTAATCCAATAACACAAATGATCTTATTGGATGCACAAGATTGGTTAAAAACCCTAATTGGACAAGAATAAGTCTAGGGAGGACGACAATGACCTAATTGAATATCCAATGACACACACACACCTATTTGATGCACAAGATTGGTTAAAAACCCTAATTGGACAAGAATAGGCCTAGGGAGGATGACAATGACCTAATTGATCATCCAATGACACAAACACACCTATTGGATGCACAAGATTGGTTAAAAACCCTAATTGGACAAGAATATGCCTAGGGAGGACGAATATGACCTAAATGTTAATTCAATGACAAAAACGAACTTATTGGATGCACAACATTGGTTAAAAACCCTAATTGGACAAGAATATGCCTAAGGAGGACGAAAATGACCTAAATATTAATTCAATGACACAAACAAACTTATTGGATGCACAAGAATGGTTAAAAACCCTAATTGGACAAGAATAAGCCTAGGGAGGACGAAAATAACCTAATTGATCATCCAATGACACAAACACACCTATTGGATGCACAAGATTGGTTAAAAACCCTAATTGGACAAGAATAAGCCTAGGGAGGACGAAAATGACCTAATTGATCATCCAATGACACAAACACACCTATTGGATGCACAAGATTGGTTAAAAACCCTAATTGGACAAGAATATGACTAGGGAGGACGAAAATGACCTAAATATTAATTCAACACAAATGAACTTATTGGATGCACAAGATGGGTTATAAACCCTAATTGGACAAGAATAAGGCTAGGGAGGACGAAAATGACCTAATTGATCATCCAATGACACAAACACACCTATTGGATGCACAAGATTGGTTAAAAACCCTAATTGGACAAGAATATGCCTAGGGAGGACGAATATGACCTAAATGTTAATTCAATGACAAAAACGAACTTATTGGATGCACAACATTGGTTAAAAACCCTAATTGGACAAGAATATGCCTAAGGAGGACGAAAATGACCTAAATATTAATTCAATGACACAAACAAACTTATTGGAGGCACAAGATTGGTTAAAAACCCTAATTGCACAAGAATAAGCCTAGGGAGGACGAAAATGACCTAATTGATCATCCACTGACACAAACACACCTATTGGATGCACAAGATTGGTTAAGAACCCTAATTGGACAAGAATAAGCCTAGGGAGGACGAAAATGACCTAATTGATCATCCAATGAAACAAACACACCTATTGGATACACAAGATTGGTTAGAAACCCTAATTGGACAAGAATAAGACTAGGGAGGACGAAAATGACCTAATTGATCTTCCAATGACACAAACACACCTATTGGATGCACAAGATTGGTTAAAAACCCTAATTGGACAAGAATATGCCTAGGAAGGACGAAAATGACATAATTGATCATCCAATGACACAAACACACCTATTGGATGCACAAGATTGGTTAAATACCCTGATTGGACAAGAATAAGTCTAGGGAGGACGAAAATGACCTAATTGATCATCCAATGACACAAACACACCTATTGGATGCACAAGATTGGTTAAAAATCCTAATTGGACAAGAATATGCCTAGGGAGGACGAATATGACCTAAATGTTAATTCAATGACAAAAACAAACTTATTGGATGCACAAGATTGGTTAAAAACCCTAATTGGACAAGAATAAGCCTAGGGAGGACGAAAATGACTTAATTGATCATCCAATGACACAAACACACCTATTGGATGCACAAGATTGGTTAAAAACCCTAATTGGACAAGAATATGCCTAGGGAAGACGAAAATGACCTAATTGATCTTCCAATGAAACAAACACACCTATTGGATGCACAAGATTGGTTAAAAACCCTAATTGGACAAGAATAAGCCTAGGGAGGACGAAAATGACCTAATTGATCATCCAATGACACAAACACACCTATTGGATGCACAAGATTGGTTAAAAACCCTAATTGGACAAGAATATGCCTAGGGAGGACGAAATGACCTAATTGATCATTCAATGATACAAATGAACTTATTGGATGCACAAGATTGGTTAAAAAGCCTAATTGGACAAGAATAAGCCTAGGGAGGACGAAAATGACCTAGTTGATCATCCAATGACACAAACACACCTATTGGATGCACAAGATTGGTTAAAAACCCTAATTCGACAAGAATATGCCTAGGGAGGACGAAATTGACCGAAATGTTAATCCAATGAAACAAATGATCTTATTGGATGCACAAGATTGGTTAAAAACGCTAATTGGACAAGAATAAGCCTAGGGAGGACGAAAATGACATAAATGTTAATCCAATGACACAATTCAACTTATTGGATGCACAAGATTGGTTAAAAACCCTAATTGGACAAGAATAAGCCTAGGGAGGACGAAAATGACCTAATTGATCATCCAATGACACAAACACACCTATTGGATGCACAAGATTGGTTAAAAACCCTAATTGGACAAGAATAAGCCTATGGAGGACGAAAATGGCCTAATTGATCATCCAATGACACAAACACACCTATTGGATGCACAAGATTGGTTAAAAACCCTAATTGGACAAAAATATGCCTAGGGAGGACGAAAATGACCTAATTGATCATCCAATGACACAAATGAACTTATTGGATGCACAAGATTAGTTAAAAACCCTAATTGGACAAGAATAAGCCTAGGGATGACGAAAATGACCTAATTGATCATCCAATGACACAAACACACCTATTGGATGCACAAGATTGGTTAAAAACCCTAATTGGACAAGAATATGCCTAGGGAGGACGAAAATGACCTAAATGTAAATTCAATGACACAAATGAACTTATTGGATGCACAAGATTGGTTAAAAACCCTAATTGGACAAGAATAAGCCTAGGGAGGACGAAAATGACCTAAATGTTAATCCAATGACACAACTCAACTTATTGGATGCACAAAATTGGTTAAAAACCCTAATTGGGCAAGAATAAGCCTAGGGAGGACGAAAATGACCTAATTGATCATCCAATGACACAAACACACATATTGGATGCACAAGATTGGTTAAAAACCCTAATTGGACAAGAATAAGCCTAGGGAGGACGAAAATGACCTAATTGATCATCCAATGACACAAACACACCTATTGGATGCACAAGATTGGTTAAAAACCCTAATTGGACAAGAATATGCCTAGGGAGGACGAAAATGACCTAAATATTAATTCAATGACACAAACAAAGTTATTGGATGCACAAGATTGATTAAAAACCCTAATTTGACAAGAATAAGTCTAGGTAGGACGAAAATGACCTAATTGATCATCCAATGACACAAACACACCTATTGGATGCACAAGATTGGTTAAAAACCCTAATTGGACATGAATAAGCCTAGGGACGACGAAAACGACCTAATTGATCATCCATTGACACAAACACACCTATTGGATGAACAAGATTGGTTAAAAACCCTAATTGGACAAGAATAAGCCTAGGGAGGACGAAAATGACCTAATTGATCATCCAATGACACAAACACACCTATTGGATGCACAAGATTGGTTAAAAACCCTAATTGGACAAGAATATGCCTAGGGAGGACGAAAATGACCTAAATATTAATTCAATGACACAAACAAAGTTATTGGATGCACAAGATTGGTTAAAAACCCTAATTGGACAAGAATAAGCCTAGGGAGGACGAAAATGACCTAATTGATCATCCAATGACACAAACACACCTATTGGATGCACAAGATTGGTTAAAAACCCTAATTGGACAAGAATATGCCTAGGGAGGACGAAAATGACCTAAATATTAATTCAATGACACAAACAAAGTTATTGGATGCACAAGATTGGTGAAAAACCCTAATTGGACAAGAATAAGCCTAGGGGGAACGAAAATGACCTAATTGATCATCCAATGACACAAACACACCTATTGGATGCACAAGATTGGTTAAAAACCCTAATTGGACAAGAATATGCCTAGGGAGGACGAAAATGACCTAAATATTAATTCAATGACACAAACAAAGTTATTGGATGCACAAGATTGGTTAAAAACCCTAATTGGACAAGAATAAGCCTAGGGAGGACGAAAATGACCTAATTGATCATCCAATGACACAAACACACCTATTGGATGCACAAGATTGGTTAAAAACCCTAATTGGACAAGAATATGCCTAATGAGGACGAAAATGACCTAAATATTAATTCAACGACACAAACAAAGTTATTGGATGCACAAGATTGGTTAAAAACCCTAATTGGACAAGAATAAGCCTAGGGAGGACGAAAATGACCTAATTGATCATCCAATGACACAAACACACCTATTGGATGCACAAGATTGGTTAAAAACCCTAATTGGACAAGAATATGCCTAGGGAGGACGAAAATGACCTAATTGGTCATCCAATGACACAAACACACCTATTGGATGCACAAGATTGGTTAAAAACCCTAATTGGACAAGAATAAGCCTAGGGAGGACGAAAATAACCTAATTGATCATCCAATGACACAAACACACCTATTGGATGCACAAGATTGGTTAAAAACCCTAATTGGACAAGAATATGCCTAGGCAGGACGAAAATGATCTAAATGTTAATCCAATGACACAAATGAACTTATTGGATGCACAAGATTGGTTAAAAACCCTAATTGGACAAGAATAAGCCTAGGGAGGACGAAAATGACCTAATTGATCATCCAATGACACAAACACACCTATTGGATGCACAAGATTGGTTAAAAACCCTAATTGGACAAGAATATGCCTAGGGAGGACGAAAATGACCTAATTGATCATCCAATGACACAAATGACCTTATTGGATGAACAAGATTTGTTAAAAACCCTAATTAGACAAGAATAATCCTAGGGATGACGAAAATGACCTAAATGTTAATCCAATGACACAACACACCTATTGGATGCACAAGATTGGTTAAAAACCCTAATTGGACAAGAATATGCCTAGGGAGGACGAAAATGACCTAATTAATCATCCAATGACACAAACACACCTATTGGATGCACAAGATTGGTTAAAAACCAAAATTGGACAAGAATAAGCCTAGGGAGGACGAAAATGACCTAATTGATCATCCATTGCCACAAACACAGCTATTGGATACACAAGATTGATTAAAAACCCTAATTGGACAAGAATAAACCTAGGGATGACGAAAATGAGCTAAATGTTAATCCAATGACACAACTCAACTTATTGGATGCACAAGATTGGTTAAAAACCCTAATTGGACAAGAATAAGCCTAGGGAGGACGAAAATGACCTAATTGATCATCCAATGACACAAACACACCTATTGGATGCACAAGATTGGTTAAAAACCCTAATTGGACAAGAATATGCCTAGGGAGGACGAAAATGACCTAATTGATCATCCAATGACACAAACACACCTATTGGATGCACAAGATTGGTTAAAAACCCTAACTTGACAAGAATATGCCTAGGGAGGACGAAAATGACCTAATTGATCATCCAATGACACAAACACACCTATTGGATGCACAAGATTGGTTAAAAACCCTAATTTGACAAGAATATGCCTAGGGAGGACGAATATGACCTAAATGTTAATCCAATAACTCAAATGAACTTATTGGATGCACAAGATTTGTTAAAAACCCAAATTGGACAAGAATAATCCTAGGGAGAACGAAAATGACCTAAATGTTAATCCAATGACACAACTCAACTTATTGGATGCACAAGATTGGTTAAAAACCCTAATTGGACAAGAATAAGCCTAGGGAGGACGAAAATGACCTAATTGATCATCCAATGACACAAACACACCTATTGGATGCACAAGATTGGTTAAAAACCCTAATTGGACAAGAATATGCCTAGGGAGGACGAAAATGACCTAAATATTAATTCAATGACACAAACAAAGTTATTGGATGCAAAGATTGGTTAAAAACCCTAATTGGACAAGAATAAGCCTAGGGAGGACGAAAATGACCTAATTGATCATCCAATGACACAAACACACCTATTGGATGCACAAGATTGGTTAAAAACCCTAATTGGACAAGAATAAGCCTAGGGAGGACGAAAATGACCTAATTGATCATCCAATGACACAAACACACCTATTGGATGCACAAGATTGGTTAAAAACCCTAATTGGACAAGAATATGCCTAGGGAGGACGAAAATGACCTAAATATTAATTCAATGACACAAACAAAGTTATTGGATGCACAAGATTGATTAAAAACCCTAATTTGACAAGAATAAGTGTAGGTAGGATGAAAATGACCTAATTGATCATCCAATGACACAAACACACCTATTGGATGCACAAGATTGGTTAAAAACCCTAATTGGACAAGAATAAGCCTAGGGAGGACGAAAATGACCTAATTGATCATCCAATGACACAAACACACCTATTGGATGCACAAGATTGGTTAAAAACCCTAATTGGATAAGAATATGCCTAGGGAGGAAGAATATGACCTAAATGTTAATCCAATAACACAAATGAACTTATTCGTTGCACAAGATTGGCTAAAAACCCTAATTGGACAATAATATGCCTAGGGAGGACGAAAATGACCTAAATATTAATTCAATGACACAAACAAACTTATTGGATGCACAAGATTGGTTAAAAACCCTAATTGGACAATAATATGCCTAGGGAGGACGAAAATGACCTAATTGATCACCCAATGACACTAATGAACTTATTGGATGCACAAGATTGGTTAAAAACCCTAATTGGACAAGAATAAGCCTAGGGAGGACGAAAATGACCTAATTGATCATCCAATGACACAAACACACCTATTGGATGCAAAAGATTGGTTAAAAACCCTAATTGGACAAGATGATGCCTAGAGAGGACGAAAATGACCTAAATATGAATTCAATGACACAAACAAACTTATTGGATGCACAAGATTGGTTAAAAACCCTAATTGGAGAAGAATATGCCTAGGGAGGACGAAAATGACCTAAATATTAATTCAATGACACAAACAAATTTATTGGATGCACAAGATTGGTTAAAAACCTTAATTGGACAAGAATAAGCCTAGGGAGGACAAAAATGACCTAATTGATCATCCAATGACACAAATGAACTTATTGGATGCACAAGATTGGTTAAAAACCCTAATTGGACAAGAATAAGCCTAGGGAGGACGAAAATGACCTAATTGATCATCCAATGACACAAACACACCTATTGGATGCACAAGATTGGTTAAAAACCCTAATTGGACAAGAATAAGCCTAGGGAGGACGAAAATGACCTAATTGATCATCCAATGACACAAACACACCTATTGGATGCACAAGATTGGTTAAAAACCCTAATTGGACAAGAATATGCCTAGGTAGGACGAAAATGACCTAATTGATCATCCAATGACACAAACACACCTATTGGATGCAAAAGATTGGTTAAAAACCATAATTGGACAAGAATAAGCCTAGGGAGGACGAAAATGACCTAATTGATCATCCAATGACACAAACACACCTATTGGATGCACAAGATTGGTTAAAAACCCTAATTGGACAAGAATATGCCTAGGGAGGACGAATATGACATAAATGTTAATCATATAACACAAATGAACTTATTGGATGCACAAGATTGGTTAAAAACCCTAATTGGACAAGAATAAGCCTAGGGAGGATGAAAATGACCTAATTGATCATCCAATGACACAAACACACCTATTGGATGCACAAGATTGGTTAAAAACCCTAATTGAACAAGAATATGCTTAGGGAGGACGAAAAAGACCTAAATGTTAATCCAATGATACAAATGAACTTATTGGATGCACAAGATTGGTTAAAAACCCTAATTGGACAAGAATAAGCCTATGGAGGACGAAAATGACCTAATTGATCATCCAATGACACAAACACACCTATTGGATGCACAAGATTGGTAAAAAAACCTAATTGGACAAGAATAAGCCTAGGGATGACGAAAATGACCTAAATGTTAATCCAATGACACAACTCAACTTATTGGATGCACAAGATTGGTTAAAACCCCTAATTGGACAAGAATAAGCCTAGGGAGGAAGAAACTGACCTAAGTGATCATCCAATGACACAAACACACCTATTGGATGCACAAGATTGGTTAAAAACCCTAATTGGACAAGAATAAGCCTAGGGAGGACGAAAATGACCTAATTGATCATCCAATGACACAAACACACCTATTGGATGCACAAGATTGGTTAAAAACCCTAATTGGACAAGAATATGCCTAGGGAGGACGAAAATGACCTAAATATTAATTCAATGACACAAACAAACTTATCGGATGCACAAGATTGGTTAAAAACCCTAATTGGACAAGAATAAGCCTAGGGAAGACGAAAATGACCTAAATGTTAATCCAATGACACAACTCAACTTATTGGATGCACAAGATTGGTTAAAAACCCTAATTGGACAAGAATAAGCCTAGGGAGGACGAAAATGACCTAATTGATCATCCAATGACACAAACACACCTATTGGATGCACAAGATTGGTTAAAAACCCTAATTGGACAAGAATATGCCAGAATATGCCTAGGGAGGACGTAAATTACCTAATTGATCATCCAATGACACAAATGAACTTATTGGATGCACAACTTTGGTTAAAAACCCTAATTGGACAAGAATATGTCTAGGGAGGACGAAAATGACCTAAATGTTATTCCAATGAATCAAACACACCTATTGGATACACACAATTGGTTCAAAACCCTAATTGGACAAGAATATGACTAGGGAGGACGAAAATGACCTAAATGTTAATGCAATGACACAAATGAACTTATTGGATGCACAAGATTGGTTAAAAACCCTAATTGGACAAGAATAAGCCTAGGGAGGACGAAAATGACCTAATTGATCATCCAATGACACAAACACACCTATTGGATGCACAAGATTGGTTAAAAACCCTAATTGGACAAGAATAAGCCTTGGGAGAACGAAAATGATCTAAATGTTAATCCAATGACACAACTCAACTTATTGGATGCACAAGATTGGTTAAAAACCCTAATTGGACAAGAATAAGCCTAGGGAGGACGAAAATGACCTAATTGATCATCCAATGACACAAACACACCTATTGGATGCACAAGATTGGTTAAAAACCCTAGTTGGACAAGAACATGCCAAGGGAGGACGAAAATCACCTAATTGATCATCCAATGAAACTAATGAACTTATTGGATGCACAAGATTGGTTAAAAACCCTAATTGGACAAGAATAAGCCTAGGGAGGACGAAAATGACCTAATTGATCATCCAATGACACAAACACACCTATTGGATGCACAAGATTGGTTAAAAACCCTAACTAGACAAGAATATGCCTAGGGATGACGAAAATGACCTAATTGATCATCCAATGACACAAACACACCTATTGGATGCACAAGATTGGTTAAAAACCCTAATTTGACAAGAATATGACTAGGGAGGACGAATATGACCTAAATGTTAATCCAATAACACAAATGAACTTATTGGATGCACAAGATTGGTTAAAAACCCTAATTGGACAAGAATAAGCCTAGGGAGGACGAAAATGACCTAATTGATCATCCAATGACACAAACACACCTATTGGATGCACAAGATTGGTTAAAAACCCTAATTGGACAAGAATAAGCCTAGGAAGGACTAAAATGACCTAATTGATCTTCCAATGACACAAACACACCTATTGGATGCACAAGATTGGTTAAATCCCTAATTGGACAAGAATATGCCTAGGGAGGACGAAAATGACCTAATTGATCATCCAATGACACAAACACACCTATTGGATGCACAAGATTGGTTAAAAACCATAATTGGACAAGAATAAGCCTAGGGAGGACGAAAATGACCTAATTGATCATCCAATGACACAAACACACCTATTGGATGCACAAGATTGGTTAAAAACCCTAATTGGACAAGAATATGCCTAGGAAGGACGAAAATGACCTAAATATTAATTCAATGATACAAACAAACTTATCGGATGCACAAGATTGGTTAAAAACCCTAATTGGACAAGAATAAGCCTAGGGAGGACGAAAATGACCTAATTGATCATCCAATGACACAAACACACCTATTGGATGCACAAGATTGGTTAAAAACCCTAATTGGACAAGAATATGCCTAGGGAGGACGAAAATCACCTAATTGATCATCCAATGACACTAATGAACTTATTGGATGCACAAGATTGGTTAAAAACCCTAATTGGACAAGAATAAGCCTAGGGAGGACGAAAATGACCTAATTGATCATCCAATGACACAAACACACCTATTGGATGCACAAGATTGGTTAAAAACCCTAATTGAACAAGAATAAGCCTAGGGAGGACAAAAATGACCTAATTGATCATCTAAGGACACAAACACACCTATTGGATGCACAAGATTGGTTAAAAACCCTAATTGGACAAGAATAAGCCTAGGGAGGACGAAAATGACCTAATTGATCATCCAATGACACAAACACACCTATTGGATGCACAAGATTGGTTAAAAACCCTAATTGGACAAGAATATGCCTAGGGAGAACGAAAATGACCTAAATGTTAATCCAATGATACAAACACACCTATTGGATGCACAAGATTGGTTAAAAACCCTAGTTGGACAAGAACATGCCTAGGGAGGACGAAAATGACCTAATTGATCATCCAATGACACTAATGAACTTATTGGATGCACAAGATTGGTTAAAAACCCTAATTGGACAAGAATAAACCTAGGGAGGACGAAAATGACCTAATTGATCATCCAATGACACAAACACACCTATTGGATGCACAAGATTGGTTAAAAACCCTAATTGGACAAGAATAAGCCTAGGGAGAATGAAAATGACCTAAATGTTAATCCAAAGACACAACTCAACTTATTGGATGCACAAGATTGGTTAAAAACCCTAATTGGACAAGAATAAGCCTAGGGAGGACGAAAATGACCTAATTGATCATCCAATGACACAAACACACCTATTGGATGCACAAGATTGGTTAAAAACTATAGTTGGACAAGAACATGCCTAGGGAGGACGAAAATGACCTAATTGATCATCCAATGACACTAATGAACTTATTGGATGCACAAGATTGGTTAAAAACCCTAATTGGACAAGAATATGCCTAGGGAGGACGAATATGACCAAAATGTTAATCCAATAACACAAATGAACTTATTGGATGCACAAGATTGGTTAAAAACCCTAATTGGACAAGAATAAGCCTAGGGAGAACGAAAATGACCTAAATGTTAATCCAATGACACAACTCAACTTATTGGATGCACAAGATTGGTTAAAATCCCTAATTGGACAAGAATAAGCCTAGGGAGGACGAAAACGACCTAATTGATCATCCAATGACACAAACACACCTATTGGATGCACAAGATTGGTTAAAAACCCTAATTGGAGAAGAATAAGCCTAGGGAGGACGAAAATGACCTAATTGATCATCAAATGACACAAACACACCTATTGGATGCACAAGATTGGTTAAAAACCCTAATTGGACAAGAATAAGCCTAGGGAGAACGAAAATGACCTAAATATTAATTCAATGACACAAACAAACTTATTGGATGCACAAGAATGGTTAAAAACCCTAATTGGACAAGAATAAGCCTAGGGAGGACGAAAATGACTGAATTGATCATCCAATGACACAAACACACCTATTGGATGCACAAGATTGGTTAAAAACCATAATTGGACAAGAATATGCCTAGGGAAGACGAAAATGACCTAATTGATCTTCCAATGAAACAAACACACCTATTGGATGCACAAGATTGGTTAAAAACCCTAATTGGACAAGAATAAGCCTAGGGAGGACGAAAATGACCTAATTGATCATCCAATGACACAAACACACCTATGGGATGCACAAGATTGGTTAAAAACCCTAATTGGACAAGAATAAGCTTAGGGAGGAAGAAAATGACCTAATTGATCATCCAATGACACAAACACACCTATTGGATGCACAAGATTGGTAAAAAAACCG
>JBBPBR010001112.1:3643-18646 GCA_037974775.1 Cicer pinnatifidum | reverse complement strand
GATGATCAATTAGGTCATTTTCGTCTTCCCTAGGCTTATTCTTGTCCAATTAGGGTTTTTAACCAATCTTGTGAATCCAATAAGTTCATTTGTGTCATTGGATTAACATTTAGGTCATTTTCGTCCTCCCTAGGCATATTCTTGTCCAATTAGGGTTTTTAACCAATCTTGTGCATCCAATAGGTGTGTTTGTGTCATTGGATGATCAATTAGGTTATTTTCGTCCTCCCTAGGCTTATTCTTGTCCAATTAGGGTTTTTAACCAATCTTGTGCATCCAATAGGTGTGTTTGTTTCATTGGATGACCAATTAGGTCATTTTCGTCCTCCCTAGGCATATTCTTGTCCAATTAGGTGTTTTTGTGGCAATGGATGATCAATTAGGTCATTTTCGTCCTCCCTAGGCTTATTCGAGTCAAATTAGGGTTTTTAACCAATCTTGTGCATCCAATAGGTGTGTTTGTGTCATTGGATGATCAATTAGGTCATTTTCGTCCTCCCTAGGCTTATTCTTGTCCAATTAGGGTTTTTAACCAATCTTGTGCATCCAATAGGTGTGTTTGTGTCATTGGATGATCAATTAGGTCATTTTCGTCCTCCCTAGGCATATTCTAGTCCAATTAGGGTTTTTAACCAATCTTGTGCATCCAATAAGTTGAGTTGTGTTATTGGATTAACATTTACGTCATTTTCGTCCTCCCTAGGCATATTCTTGTCCAATTAGGGTTTTTAACCAATCTTGTGCATCCAATAGGTGTGTTTGAGTCATTGGATGATCAATTAGGTCATTTTCGTCCTCCCTAGGCATTTTCTTGTCTAATTAGGGTTTTTAACGAATCTTGTGCATCCAATTGGTGTGTTTGTGTCATTGGATGATCAATTAGGTCATTTTCGTCCTCCCTAGGGTTATTCTTGTCCAATTAGGGTTTTTAACCAATCTTGTGCATCTAATAGGTATGTTTGTGTCATTGGATGATCAATTAGGTCATTTTCTTCTTCCCTAGGCTTATTCTTGTCCAATTAGGGTTTTTAACCAATCTTGTGCATCTAATAGGTGTGTTTGTGTCATTGGATGATCAATTAGGTCATTTTCGTCGTCCCTAGGCTTATTCTTGTCCAATTAGGGTTTTTAACCAATCTTGTGCATCCAATAAGTTCATTTGTGTCATTGGATTAACATTTAGGTCATTTTCGTCCTCCTTAGGCATATTCTTGTCCAATTAGGGTTTTTAACCAATCTTGTGCATCCAATAGGTGTGTTTGTGTCATTGGACGATCAATTAGGTTATTTTCGTCCTTCCTAGGCTTATTCTTGTCCAATTAGGGTTTTTAACCAATCTTGTGCATCCAATAGGTGTGTTTGTGTCATTGGATGACCAATTAGGTCATTTTCGTCCTCCCTAGGCATATTCTTGTCCAATTAGGGTTTTTAACCAATCTTGTGCATCCATTTGGTGTGTTTGTGGCAATGGATGATCAATTAGGTCATTTTCGTCCTCCCTAGGCTTATTCTTGTCCAATTAGGGTTTTTAACCAATCTTGTGCATCCAATAGGTGTGTTTGTGTCATTGGATGATCAATTAGGTCATTTTCGTCCTCCCTAGGCTTATTCTTGTCCAATTAGGGTTTTTAACCAATCTTGTGCATCCAATAGGTGTGTTTGTGTCATTGGATGATCAATTAGGTCATTTTCGTCCTCCCTAGGCTTATTCTTGTCCAATTAGGGTTTTTAACCAATCTTGTGCATCCAATAAGTTGAGTTTTGTCATTGGATTAACATTTAAGTCATTTTCGTCCTCCCTAGGCTTATTCTTGTCCACTTAGGGTTTTTAACCAATCTTGTGCATCCAATAGGTGTGTTTGTGTCATTGGATGATCAATTAGGTCATTTTCGTCCTCCCTAGGCTTATTCTTGTCCAATTAGGGTTTTTAACCAATCTTGTGCATCCAATAAGTAGAGTTGTGTCATTGGATTAACATTTGAGTCATTTTCGTTCTCCCTAGGCTTATTCTTGTCCAATTAGGGTTTTTAACCAATCTTGTGCATCCAATAGGTGTGTTTGTGTCATTGGATGATCAATTAGGTCATTTTCGTCCTCCCTAGGCTTATTCTTGTCCAATTAGGGTTTTTAACCAATCTTGTGCATCCAATAGGTGTGTTTGTGTCATTGGATGATCAATTAGGTCATTTTCGTCCTCCCTAGGCTTATTCTTAGCCAATTAGGGTTTTTAACCAATCTTGTGCATCCAATAAGTTGAGTTGTGTCATTGGATTAACATTTAGGTCATTTTCGTCCTCCCTAGGCATATTCTTGTCCAATTAGGGTTTTTAACCAATCTTGTGCATCCAATAGGTGTGTTTGTGTCATTGGATGATCAATTAGGTCATTTTCGTCCTCCCTAGGCTTATTCTATCCAATACGTTCATTTGTGTCATTGGATGATCAATTAGGTCATTTTCGTCCTCCCTAGGCTTATTCTTGCCCAATTAGGGTTTTTAACCAATCTTGTGCATCCAATAAGTTGAGTTGTGTCATTGGATTAGCATTTAGGTCATTTTCGTCCTCCGTAGGCTTATTCTTGTCCAATTAGGGTTTTTAACCAATCTTGTGCATCCAATAAGTTCATTTGTGTCATTGGATTAACATTTAGGTCATTTTCGTCCTCCCTAAGCATATTCTGGTCCAATTAGGGTTTTTAACCAATCTTGTGCATCCAATAGGTGTGTTTGTGTCATTGGATGATCAATTAGGTTATTTTCGTCCTCCCTAGGCTTATTCGTGTCCAATTAGGGTTTTTAACTTATCTTGTGCATCCAATAAGTTCATTTGTTTCATTGGATGATCAATTAGGTCATTTTCGTCGTTCCTAGGCATATTCTTGTCTAATTAGGGTTTTTAACCAATCTTGTGCATCCAATAGGTGTGTTTGTGTCATTGGATGATCAATTAGGTCATTTATAACCCTAAACCCTAGGCTTATTCTTGTCCAATTAGGGTTTTTAACCGATCTTGTGCATCCAATAGGTGTGTTTGTGTCATTGGATGATCAATTAGGTCATTTTTGTCCTCCCTAGGCATATTCTTGTACAATTAGGGTTTTTAACCAATCTTGTGCATCCAATAGGTGTGTTTGTGTCATTGGAAGATCAATTAGGTCATTTTCGTCCTCCCTAGGCTTATTCTTGTCCAATTAGGGTTTTTAACCAATCTTGTGCATCCAATAGGTGTGTTTGTGTCATTGGATGATCAATTAGGTCATTTTCGTCCTCCCTAGGCTTATTCTTGTCCAATTAGGGTTTTTAACCAATCTTGTGCATCCAATAAGTTTGTTTGTGTCATTGGATGATCAATTAGGTCATTTTCGTCCTCCCAAGGCTTATTCTTGTCCAATTAGGGTTTTTAACCAATCTTGTGCATCCAATAAGTTCATTTGTGTCATTGGATTAACATTTAGGTCATTTTCGTCCTCTCTAGGCATATTCTTGTCCAATTAGGGTTTTTAACCAATCTTGTGCATCCAATAGGTGTGTTTGTGTCATTGGATGATCAATTAGGTCATTTTCGTCCTCCCTAGGCTTATTCTTGTCCAATTAGGGTTTTTAACCAATCTTGTGCATCCAATAGGTGTGTTTGTGTCATTGGATGATCAATTAGGTCATTTTCATCCTCCCTAGGCTTATTCTTGTCCAATTAGGGTTTTTAACCAATCTTGTGCATCAGATAAGTTTGTTTGTGTCATTGAATTAATATTTAGGTCATTTTCGTCCTCCCTAGGCATATTCTTGTCCAATTAGGGTTTTTAAGCAATCTTGTGCATCCAATAGGTGTGTTTGTGTCATTGGATGAACAATTAGGTCATTTATGTCCTCCCTAGGCTTATTCTTGTCCAATTAGGGTTTTTAACCAATCTTGTGCATCCAATAACTTCGTTTGTGTCATTGAATTAATATTTAGGTCATTTTCGTCCTCCCTAGGCATATTCTTGTCCAATTAGGGTTTTTAACCAATCTTGTGCATCCAATATGTTCATTTGTGTCATTGGATTAACATTTAGGTCATTTTCGTCCTCCCTAGGCATATTCTTGTCCAATTAGAGTTTTAGACAAATCTTGTGCATCCAATAGGTGAGTTTGTGTCATTGGATGATCAATTAGGTCATTTTCGTCCTCCCTAGGCTTATTCTTGTCCAATTAGGGTTTTTAACCAATCTTGTGCATCTAATAGGTGTGTTTGTGTCATTGGATGATCAATTAGGTAATTTTCGTCCTCCCTAGGCATATTCTATCCAATTAGGGTTTTTAACCAATCTTGTGCATCCAATAGGTGTGTTTGTGTCATTGGATGATCAATTAGGTCATTTTCGTCCTCCGTAGGCTTATTCTTGTCCAATTAGGGTTTTTAACGAATCTTGTGCATCCAATAAGTTGAGTTGTGTCATTGGATTAACATTTAGGTCATTTTCGTCCTCCCTAGGCTTATTCTTGTCCAATTAGGGTTTTTAACCAATCTTGTGCATCCAATAAGTTCATTTGTGTCATTGGATTAACATTTAGGTCATTTTCGTCCTCCCTAGGCATATTCTTGTCCAATTAGGGTTTTTAACCAATCTTGTGTATCCAATAGGTGTGTTTGTGTCATTGGTTGATCAATTAGGTCATTTTCGTGTTGCCTAGGCTTATTCTTGTCCAATTAGGGTTTTTAACCAATCTTGTGCATCCAATAGGTGTGTTTGTGTCATTGGATGATCAATTAGGTCATTTTCGTCCTCCCTAGGCTTATTCTTGTCCAATTAGGGTTTTTAACCAATCTTGTGCATCCAATAACTTTGTTTGTGTGATTGAATTAATATTTAGGTCATTTTCGTCCTCCCTAGGCATATTCTTGTCCAATTAGGGTTTTTAACCAATCTTGTACATCCAATAGGTGTGTTTGTGTCATTGGATGATCAATTAGGTCATTTTCGTCCTCCCTAGGCTTATTCTTGTCCAATTAGGGTTTTTAACCAATCTTGTGCATCCAATAACTTTGTTTGTGTAATTGAATTAATATTTAGGTCATTTTCCTCCTCCCTAGGCATATTCTTGTCTAATTAGGGTTTTTAACCAATCTTGTGCATCTAATAGGTGTGTTTGTGTCATTGGATGATCAATTAGGTCATTTTCGTCCTCCCTAGGCTTATTCTTGTCCAATTAGGGTTTTTAACCAATCTTGTGCATCCAATAGGTGTGTTTGTGTCATTGGATGATCAATTAGGTCATTTTCGTCCTCCCTAGGCTTATTCTTGTCCAATTAGGGTTTTTAACCAATCTTGTGCATCCAATAAGTTCATTTGTGTCATTGGATTAACATTTAGGTCATTTTCGTCTACCCTAGGCATATTCTTGTCCAATTAGGGTTTTTAACTAATCTTGTGCATCCAATAAGTTGAGTTGTGTCATTGGATTCACATTTAGGTCATTTTCGTCCTCCCTAGGCTTATTCTTGTCCAATTAGGGTTTTTAACCAATCTTGTGCATCCAATAGGTGTGTTTGTGTCATTGGATGATCAATTAGGTCATTTTCGTCCTTCCTAGGCATATTCTTGTCGAATTAGGGTTTTTAACCAATCTTTTGCATTCAATAGGTGTGTTTGTGTCATTGGATGATCAATTAGGTCATTTTCGTCCTCCCTAGGCTTATTATTGTCCAACTAGGGTTTTTAACCAATCTTGTGCATCCAATAACTTTGTTTGTGTCATTGAATTAATATTTAGGTCATTTTCGTCCTCCCTAGGCATCATCTTGTCCAATTAGGATTTTTAACCAATCTTTTGCATCCAATAGGTGTGTTTGTGTCATTGGATGATCAATTAGGTCATTTTCATCCTCCCTAGGCTTATTCTTGTCCAATTAGGGTTTTTAACCAATCTTGTGCATCCAATAGGTGTGTTTGTGTCATTGGATGATCAATTAGGTCATTTTCGTCCTCCCTAGGCATATTCTTGTCCAATTAGGGTTTTTAACCAATCTTGTGCATCCAATAGGTGTGTTTGTGTCATTGGATGATCAATTAGGTCATTTTCGTCCACCCTAGGCTTATTCTTGTCCAATTGGGGTTTTTAACCAATCTTGTGCATCCAATATGTTCATTTGTGTCATTGGATTAACATTTAGGTCATTTTTGTCCTCCCTAGGCATATTCTTGTCCAATTAGGGTTTTTAACCATTCTTGTGCATCCAATTGGTGTGATTGTGTCATTGGATGATCAATTTGGTCATTTTCGTTCTCCCTAGGCTTATTCTTGTCCAATTAGGGTTTTTAACCAATCTTGTGCATCCAATAGGTGTGTTTGTGTCATTGGATGATCAATTAGGTCATTTTCGTCCTCCCTAGGCTTATTCTTGTCCAATTACGGTTTTTAACCGATCTTGTGCATCCAATAGGTGTGTTTGTGTCATTGGATGATCAATTAGGTCATTTTCGTCCTGCCTAGGAATATTCTTGTCCAATTAGGGTTTTTAAATTGGAAGATCAATTAGGTCATTTTCGTCCTCCCTAGGCTTATTCTTGTCCAATTAGGGTTTTTAACCAATCTTGTGCATCCGATAAGTTCATTTGTGTCATTGGATTAACATTTAGGTCATTTTCGTCCTCCCTAGGCTTATTCTTGTCCAATTAGGATTTTTAACCAATCTTGTGCATCCAATAGGTGTGTTTTTGTCGTTGGATGATCAATGAGGTCATTTTCGTCCTCCCTAGGCTTATTCTTGTCCAATTAGGGTTTTTAACCAATCTTGTGGATCCGATAAGTTTATGTGTCATTGGATTAACATTTAGGTCATTTTCGTCCTCCCGAGGCATATTCTTGTCCAATTAGGGTTTTTAACTAATCTTGTGCATCCAATAGGTGTGTTTGTGTCATTGGATGATCAATTAGGTCATTTTCGTCCTCCCTAGGCTTATTCTTGTCCAATTAGGGTTTTTAACCAATCTTGTGCATCCAATAACTTTGTTTGTGTCATTGAATTAATATTTAGGTCATTTTCGTCCTCCCGAGGCATATTCTTGTCCAATTAGGGTTTTTAACTAATCTTGTGCATCCAATAGGTGTGTTTGTGACATTGGATGATCAATTTAGGTCATTTTCGTTCTCCCTAGGCATATTCTTGTCCAATTAAGGTTTTTAACCAATCTTGTGCATCCAATAGGTGTGTTTGTGTCATTGGATGATCAATTAGGTCATTTTCGTCCTCCCTAGGCTTATTCTTGTCCAATTAGGGTTTTTAACCAATCTTGTGCATCCAATAGGTGTGTTTGTGTCATTGGATGATCAATTAGGTCATTTTCGTCCTCCCTAGGCTTAGTCTTGTCCAATTAGGTTTTTTAACCAATCTTGTGCATCCAATAAGTTGAGTTGTGTAATTGGATTAACATTAGGTCATTTTCGTTCTCCCTAGGCTTATTCTTGTCCAATTAGGGTTTTTAACCAATCTTGTGCATCCAATAGGTGTGTTTGTGTCATTGGATGATCAATTAGGTCATTTTCGTCCTCCCTAGGCTTATTCTTGTCCAATTACGGTTTTTAACCGATCTTGTGCATCCAATAGGTGTGTTTGTGTCATTGGATGATCAATTAGGTCATTTTCGTCCTGCCTAGGAATATTCTTGTCCAATTAGGGTTTTTAAATTGGAAGATCAATTAGGTCATTTTCGTCCTCCCTAGGCTTATTCTTGTCCAATTAGGGTTTTTAACCAATCTTGTGCATCCGATAGGTGTGTTTGTGTCATTGGATTAACATTTAGGTCATTTTCGTCCTCCCTAGGCTTATTCTTGTCCAATTAGGGTTTTTAACCAATCTTGTGCATCCAATAGGTGTGTTTGTGTCGTTGGATGATCAATTAGGTCATTTTCGTCCTCCCTAGGCTTATTCTTGTCCAATTAGGGTTTTTAACCAATCTTGTGCATCTAATAGGTGTGTTTGTGTCATTGGATGATCAATTAGGTCATTTTCGTCCTCCCTAGGCTTATTCTTGTCCAATTAGGGTTTTTAACCAATCTTGTGCATCCGATAACTTTGTTTGTGTCATTGAATTAATATTTAGGTCATGTTCATCCTCCCTAGGCATATTCTTGTCCAATGAGGGTTTTTAACCAATCTTGTGCATCCAATAGGTGTGTTTGTGTCATTGGATGATCAATTAGGTCATTTTCATTCTCCCTAGGCTTATTCTTGTCCAATTAGGGTTTTAACCAATCTTGTGCATCCAATAAGTTGAGTTGTGTCATTGGATTAACATTAAGGTCATTTTCGTCCTCCCTAGGCTTGTTCTTGTCCAATTAGGGTTTTTAACCAATCTTGTGCATGCAATAAGTTCATTTGTGTCATTGGATTAACATTTAGGTCATTTTCATCCTCCCTAGGCATATTCTTGTCCAATTAGGGTTTTTAACCAATCTTGTGCATCCAATAGGTGTGTTTGTGTCATTGGATGATCAATTAGGTCATTTTCGTCCTCCTTAGGCTTATTCTTGTCCAACTAGGGTTTTTAACCAATTTTGTGCATCCAATAAGTTCAATTGTGTCATTGGATGATCAATTAGGTCATTTTCGTCCTCCCTAGGCTTATTCTTGTCCAACTACGGTTTTTAACCAATCTTGTGCATCCAATAAGTTCATTTGTGTCATTGGATGATCAATTAGGTTATTTTTGTCCTCCCTAGGCTTATTCTTGTCCAATTAGGGTTTTTAACCAATCTTGTGCATCCAATAGGTGTGTTTGTGTCATTGGATGACCAATTAGGTCATTTTCGTCCTCCCTAGGCATATTCTTGTCCAATTAGGGTTTTTAACTAATCTTGTGTATCCAATAGGTGTGTTTGTGTCATTGGTTGATCAATTAGGTCATTTTCGTCCTCCCTAGTCTTATTCTTGTCCAATGAGGGTTTTTAACCAATCTTGTGCATCCAATAGGTGTGTTTGTGTCATTGGATGATCAATTAGGTCATTTTCATTCTCCCTAGGCTTATTCTTGTCCAATTAGGGTTTTAACCAATCTTGTGCATCCAATAAGTTGAGTTGTGTCATTGGATTAACATTAAGGTCATTTTCGTCCTCCCTAGGCTTGTTCTTGTCCAATTAGGGTTTTTAACCAATCTTGTGCATGCAATAAGTTCATTTGTGTCATTGGATTAACATTTAGGTCATTTTCATCCTCCCTAGGCATATTCTTGTCCAATTAGGGTTTTTAACCAATCTTGTGCATCCAATAGGTGTGTTTGTGTCATTGGATGATCAATTAGGTCATTTTCGTCCTCCTTAGGCTTATTCTTGTCCAACTAGGGTTTTTAACCAATTTTGTGCATCCAATAAGTTCATTTGTGTCATTGGATGATCAATTAGGTCATTTTCGTCCTCCCTAGGCTTATTCTTGTCCAACTACGGTTTTTAACCAATCTTGTGCATCCAATAAGTTCATTTGTGTCATTGGATGATCAATTAGGTTATTTTTGTCCTCCCTAGGCTTATTCTTGTCCAATTAGGGTTTTTAACCAATCTTGTGCATCCAATAGGTGTGTTTGATTCATTGGATGACCAATTAGGTCATTTTCGTCCTCCCTAGGCATATTCTTGTCCAATTAGGGTTTTTAACTAATCTTGTGTATCCAATAGGTGTGTTTGTGTCATTGGTTGATCAATTAGGTCATTTTCGTCCTCCCTAGTCTTATTCTTGTCCAATTAGGGTTTTTAACCAATCTTGTGCATCCGATAAGTTCATTTGTGTCATTGGATTAACATTTAGGTCAATTTCGTCCTCCCAAGGCATATTCTTGTCCAATTAGGGTTTTTAACCAATCTTGTGCATCCAATAGGTGTGTTTGTGTCATTGGATGATCAATTAGGTCATTTTCGTCCTCCCTAGGCTTATTCTTGTCCAACTAGGGTTTTTAACCAATCTTGTGCATCCAATAAGTTCATTTGTGTCATTGGATGATCAATTAGGTAATTTTCGTCCTCCCTAGGCTTATTCTTGTCCAACTAGGGTTTTTAACCAATCTTGTGCATCCAATAAGTTCATTTGTGTCATTGGATGATCAATTAGGTAATTTTCGTCCTCCCTAGGCTTATTCTTGTCCAATTAGGGTTTTTAACCAATCTTGTGCATCCAATAGGTGTGTTTGTGTCATTGGATGACCAATTAGGTCATTTTCGTCCTCCCTAGGCATATTCTTGTCCAATTAGGGTTTTTAACTAATCTTGTGCATCAATTAGGTGTGTTTATGTCATTGGATGATCAATTAGGTCATTTTCGTCCTCCCTAGGCTTATTCTTGTCCAATTAGGGTTTTTAACCAATCTTGTGCATCCAATAAGTTCATTTGTGTCATTGGATTAACATTTAGGTCATTTTCGTCCTCCCTATGCATATTCTTGTCTAATTAGGGTTTTTAACAAATCTTGTGCATCCAATAGGTGTATTTGTGTCATTGGATGATCAATTAGGTTATTTTCGTCCTCCCTAGGCATATTCTTGTCCAATTAGGGTTTTTAACCAATTTTGTGCATCCAATAGGTGTGTTTGTGTCATTGGATGATCAATTACGTCATTTTCGTCCTCCCTAGGCATATTCTTGTCCAATTAGGGTTTTTAACCAATCTTGTGCATCCAATAGGTGTTTTTGTGTCATTGGATGATCAATTAGGTCATTTTCGTCCTCCCTAGGCTTATTCTTGTCCAATTAGGGTTTTTAACCAATCTTGTGCATCCAATAGGTGTGTTTGTGTCATTGGATGATCAATTAGGTCATTTTCGTCCTCCCTAGGCTTATTCTTGTCCAATTAGGGTTTTTAACCAATCTTGTGCATCCAATAGGTGTGTTTGTGTCATTGGATGATCAATTAGGTCATTTTTGTCCTCCCTAGGCTTATTTTTGTCCAATTAGTGTTTTTAACCAATCTTGTGCATCCAATAAGTTCATTTGTGTCATTGGATGATCAATTAGGTCATTTTCATCCTCCCTAGGCATATTCATGTCCAACTATGGTTTTTAACCAATCTTGTGCATCCAATAGGTGTGTTTGTGTGATTGGATGATCAATTAGGTCATTTTCGTCCTCCCTAGGCTTATTCTTGTCCAATTAGGGTTTTTAACCAATCTTGTGCATCCAATAGGTGTGTTTGTGTCATTGGATGATCAATTAGGTCATTTTCGTCCTCCCTAGGCTTATTCTTGTCCAATTAGGGTTTTTAACCAATCTTGTGCATCCAATAGGTGTGTTTGTGTCATTGGATGATCAATTAGGTCATTTTTATCCTCCCTAGGCTTATTCTTGTCCAATTAGGATTTTTAACCAATCTTGTGCATCCAATAGGTGTGTTTGTGTCATTGGATGATCAATTAGGTCATTTTTATCCTCCCTAGGCTTATTCTTGTCCAATTAGGATTTTTAACCAATCTTGTGCATCCAATAGGTGTGTTTGTGTCATTGGATGATCAATTAGGTCATTTTCGTCCTCCCTAGGCTTATTCTTGTCCAATTAGGGTTTTTAACCAATCTTGTGCATCCAATAGGTGTGTTTGTGTCATTGGATGATCAATTAGGTCATTTTCGTCCACCCTAGGCTTATTCTTGTCCAATTAGGGTTTTTAACTAATTTTGTGCATCCAATAAGTTCATTTGTGTCATTGGATGATCAATTAGGTAATTTTCGTCCTCCCTAGGCATATTCTTGTACAACTAGGGTTTTTAACCAATCTTGTGCATCCAATAAGTTCATTTGTGACATTGGATGACCAATTAGGTCATTTTCGTCCTCCCTAGGCATATTCTTGTCCAACTAGGGTTTTTAACCAATCTTGTGCATCCAATAGGTGTGTTTGTGTCATTGGATGATCAATTAGGTCATTTTCGTCCTCCCTAGGCTTATCCTTGTCCAATTAGGGTTTTTAACCAATCTTGTGCATCCAATTACTTTGTTTGTGTCATGGAATTAATATTTAGGTCATTTTCGTCCTCCCTAGGCATATTCTTGTCCAATTAGGGTTTTTAACCAATCTTGTGCATCCAATAGGTGTGTTTGTGTCATTGGATGATCAATTAGGTCATTTTCGTCCTCCCTAGGCTTATTCTTGTCCAATTAGGGTTTTTAACCAATCTTGTGCTTCCAATAGGTGTATTTGTGTCATTGGATGATCAATTAGGTCATTCTCGTCCTCCCTAGGCTTATTAATGTCCAATTAGGGTTTTTAACCAATTTTGTGCATCCAATGAGTTTGTTTGTGTCACTGAATTAATATTTAGATCATTTTCGTCCTCCCTAGGCATATTCTTGTCCAATTAGGGTTCTTAACCAATCTTGTGCATCCAATAGGTGTGTTTGTTTCACTGGATGATCAATTAGGTCATTTTCGTCCTCCCTAGGCATATTCTTGTCCAATTAGGGTTTTTAACCAATCTTGTGCATCCAATAGGTGTGTTTGTGTCATTGGATGATCAATTAGGTCATTTTCGTCCTCCCTAGGCTTATTCTTGTCCAATTAGGGTTTTTAACCAATCTTGTGCTTCCAATAGGTGTGTTTGTGTCATTGGATGATCAATTAGGTCATTTTCGTCCTCCCTAGGCTTATTCGTGTCCAATTAGGGTTTTAGACCAATCTTGTGCATCCAATAGGTGTGTTTGTGTCATTGGATAATCAACTAGGTCATTTTCGCCCTCCCTAGGCTTATTCTTGTCCAATTAGGGTTTTTAACTAATCTTGTGCATCCGATAAGTTTGTTTGTGTCATTGAATTAATATTTAGGTCATTTTCGTCCTCCCTAGGCATATTCTTGTCCAATTAGGGTTTTTAACCAATCTTGTGCATCCAATAGGTGTGTTTGTGTCATTGGATGATCAATTAGGTCATTTTCGTCCTCCCTAGGCTTATTCTTGTCCAATTAGGGTTTTTAACCAATCTTGTGCATCCAATAGGTGTGTTTGTGTCATTGGATGATCAATTAGGTCATTTTCGTCCTCCCTAGGCTTATTCTTGTCCAATTAGGGTTTTTAACCAATCTTGTGCATCCAATAGGTGTGTTTGTGTCATTGGATGATCAATTAGGTCATTTTCGTCCTTTCTATGCTTATTTTTGTCCAATTAGGGTTTTTAAGCAATCTTGTGCATCCAATAAGTTCATTTGTGTCATTGGATGATCAATTAGGTCATTTTCGTCCTCCCTAGGCATATTCTTGTCCAACTAGGGTTTCTAACCAATCTTGTGCTTCCAATAGATGTGTTTGTGTCATTGGATGATCAATTAGGTCATTTTCGTCCTCCCTAGGCTTATTCTTGTCCAATTAGGGTTTTTAACCAATCTTGTGCATCCAATAGGTGTGTTTGTGTCATTGGATGATCAATTAGGTCATTTTCGTCCTCCCTAGGCTTATTCTTGTCCAATTAGGGTTTTTAACCAATCTTGTGCATCCAATAGGTGTGTTTGTGTCATTGGATGATCAATTAGGTCATTTTCGTCCTCCCTAGGCTTATTCTTGTCCAATTAGGGTTTTTAACCAATCTTGTGCATCCAATAAGTTCATTTGTGTCATTGGATGATCAATTAGGTCATTTTCGTCCTTCCTAGGCATATTCTTGATCAACTAGGGTTTTAAACCAATCTTGTGCATCCAATAGGTGTGTTTGTGTCATTGGATGATCAATTAGGTCATTTTCGTCCTCCCTAGGCTTATTCTTGTCCAATTAGGGTTTTTAACCAATCTTGTGCATCCAATAGGTGTGTTTGTGTCATTGGATGATCAATTAGGTCATTTTCGTCCTCCCTAGGCTTATTCTTGTCCAATTAGGGTTTTTAACCAATCTTGTGCATCCAATAGGTGTGTTTGTGTCATTGGATGATCAATTAGGTCATTTTCGTCCTCCCTAGGCTTATTCTTGTCCAATTAGGGTTTTTAACCAATCTTGTGCATCCAATAGGTGTGTTTGTGTCATTGGATGATCAATTAGGTCATTTATCGTCCTCCCTAGGCTTATTCTTGTCCAATTAGGGTTTTTAACCAATCTTGTGCATCCAATAGGTTGAGTTGTGTCATTGGATTAACATTTAGGTCATTTTCGTCCTCCCTAGGCATATTCTTGTCCAATTAGGGTTTTTAACCAATCTTGTGCATCCAATAGGTGTGTTTGTGTCATTGGATGATCAATTAGGTCATTTTCGTCCTCCCTAGGCTTATTCTTGTCCAATTAGGGTTTTTAACCAATCTTGTGCATCCAATAGGTGTGTTTGTGTCATTGGATGATCAATTAGGTCATTTTCGTCCTCCCTAGGCTTATTCTTGTCCAATTAGGGTTTTTAACCATTCTTGTGCATCCAATAGGTGTGTTTGTGTCATTGGATGATCAATTAGGTCATTGTTGTCCTCCCTAGGCTTATTCTTGTCCAATTAGGGTTTTTAACCAATCTTGTGCATCCAATAGGTGTGTTTGTGTCATTGGATGATCAATTAGGTCATTTTCGTCCTCCCTAGGCTTATTCTTGTCCAATTAGGGTTTTTAACCAATCTTGTGCATCCAATAACTTTGTTTGTGTCATTGAATTAATATTTAGGTCATTTTCCTCCTCCATAGGCATATTCTTGTCCAATTAGGGTTTCTAACCAATCTTGTGCATCCAATAGGTGTGTTTGTGTCATTGGATGATCAATTAGGTTATTTTCGTCCTACCTAGGCTTATTCTTGTCCAATTAGGGTTTTTAACCAATCTTGTGCATCCAATAGGTGTGTTTGTGTCATTGGATGATCAATTTGGTTATTTTCGTCCTCCCTAGGCTTATTCTTGTCCAATTAGGGTTTTTAACCAATCTTGTGCATCCAATAGGTGTGTTTGTGTCATTGGATGACCAATTAGGTCATTTTCGTCCTCCCTAGGCATATTCTTTTCCAATTAGGGTTTTTAACTAATCTTGTGCATCCAATAGGTGTGTTTATGTCATTGGATGATCAATTAGGTCATTTTCGTCCTCCCTAG
>JBBPBR010001111.1:0-15195 GCA_037974775.1 Cicer pinnatifidum | reverse complement strand
ATTAATATTTAGGTCATTTTCGTCCTCCCTAGGCATATTCTTGTCCAATTAGGGTTTTTAACCAATCTTGTGCATCCAATAGGTGTGTTTGTGTCATTGGATGATCAATTAGGTCATTTTCGTCCTCCCTAGTCTTATTCTTGTCCAATTAGGGTTGTTAACCAATCTTGTGCATCCGATAAGTTCATTTGTGTCATTGGATTAACATTTAGGTCATTTTCGTCCTCCCAAGGCATATTCTTGTCCAATTAGGGTTTTTAACCAATCTTGTGCATCCAATAGGTGTGTTTGTGTCATTGGATGATCAATTAGGTCATTTTCGTCCTCCCTAGGCTTATTCTTGTCCAACTAGGGTTTTCAACCAATCTTGTGCATCCAATAAGTTCATTTGTGTCATTGGATGATCAATTAGGTCATTTTCGTCCTCCCTAGGCTTATTCTTGTCCAACTAGGGTTTTTAACCAATCTTGTGCATCCAATAAGTTCATTTGTGTCATTGGATGATCAATTAGGTTATTTTCGTCCTCCCTAGGCTTATTCTTGTCCAATTAGGGTTTTTAACCAATCTTGTGCATCCAATAAGTTTGTTTATGTCATTGAATTAATATTTAGGTCATTTTCGTCCTCCCTAGGCATATTCTTGTCTAATTAGGGTTTTTGACCAATCTTGTGCATCCAATAGGTGTGTTTGTGTCATTGGATGATCAATTAGGTCATTTTCGTTCTCCCTAGGCTTATTCTTGTCCAATTAGGGTTTTTAACCAATCTTGTGCATCCAATAACTTTGTTTGTGTCATTGAATTAATATTTAGGTCATTTTTGTCCTCCCTAGGCATATTCTTGTCCAATTAGGGTTTTTAACCAATCTTGTGCATCCAATAGGTGTGTTTGTGTCAATGGATGATCAATTAGGTCATTTTTGTCCTCCCTAGGCTTATTCTTGTCCAATTAGGGTTTTTAACAAATCTTGTGCATCCAATAAGTTCATTTGTGTTATTGGATTAACATTTAGGTCATATTCGTCCTCCCTAGGCGTATTCTTGTCCAATTAGGGTTTTTAACAAATCTTGTGCATCCAATAGGTGTGTTTGTGTCATTGGATGATCAATTAGGTCATTTTCGTCCTCCCTAGGCTTATTCTTGTCCAATTAGGGTTTTTAACCAATCTTGTGCATCCAATAACTTTGTTTGTGTCATTGAATTAATATTTAGGTCATTTTTGTCCATCCTAGGCATATTCTTGTCTAATTAGGGTTTTTAACCAATCTTGTGCATCCAATAGGTGTGTTTGTGTCAATGGATGATCAATTAGGTTATTTTTGTCATCCCTAGGCTTATTCTTGTCCAATTAGGGTTTTTAACCAATCTTTTGCATCCAATAAGTTCATTTGTGTTATTGGATTAACATTTAGGTCATATTCGTCCTCCCTAGGCATATTCTTGTCCAATTAGGGTTTTTAACCAATCTTGTGCATCCAATAGGTGTGTTTGTGTTATTGGATGATCAATTAGGTCATTTTCGTCCTCCCTAGGCATATTCTTGTCCAATTAGGGTTTTTAACCAATCTTGTGCATCCAATAGGTGTGTTTGTGTCATTGGATGATCAATTAGGTCATTTTCGTCCTCCCTAGGCTTATTCTTGTCCAATTAGGGTTTTTAACCAATCTTGTGCTTCCAATAGGTGTATTTGTGTCATTGGATGATCAATTAGGTCATTCTCGTCCTCCCTAGGCTTATTAATGTCCAATTAGGGTTTTTAACCAATTTTGTGCATCCAATGAGTTTGTTTGTGTCACTGAATTAATATTTAGATCATTTTCGTCCTCCCTAGGCATATTCTTGTCCAATTAGGGTTCTTAACCAATCTTGTGCATCCAATAGGTGTGTTTGTTTCACTGGATGATCAATTAGGTCATTTTCGTCCTCCCTAGGCATATTCTTGTCCAATTAGGGTTTTTAACCAATCTTGTGCATCCAATAGGTGTGTTTGTGTCATTGGATGATCAATTAGGTCATTTTCGTCCTCCCTAGGCTTATTCTTGTCCAATTAGGGTTTTTAACCAATCTTGTGCTTCCAATAGGTGTATTTGTGTCATTGGATGATCAATTAGGTCATTCTCGTCCTCCCTAGGCTTATTAATGTCCAATTAGGGTTTTTAACCAATCTTGTGCATCCAATGAGTTTGTTTGTGTCACTGAATTAATATTTAGATCATTTTCGTCCTCCCTAGGCATATTCTTGTCCAATTAGGGTTTCTAACCAATCTTGTGCGTCCAATAGGTGTGTTTGTGTCATTGGATGATCAATTAGGTCATTTTCGTCCTCCCTAGGCATATTCTTGTCCAATTAGGGTTTTTAACCAATCTTGTGCATCCAATAGGTGTGTTTGTGTCATTGGATGATCAATTAGGTCATTTTCGTCCTCCCTAGGCTTATTCTTGTCCAATTAGTGTTTTTAACCAATCTTGTGCATCCAATAAGTTCATTTGTGTCATTGGATTAACAGTTAGGTCATTTTCGTCCTCCCTAGGCATATTCTTGTCCAATTAGGGTTTTTAACCAATCTTGTGCATCCAATAGGTGTGTTTGTGTCATTGGATGATCAATTAGGTCATTTTCGTCCTCCCTAGGCTTATTCTTGTCCAATTAGGGTTTTTAACCAATCTTGTGCATCCAATAACTTTGTTTGTGTCATTGAATTAATATTTGGGTCATTTTCGTCCTCCCTAGGCATATTCTTGTCCAATTAGGGTTTTTAACCAATCTTGTGCATCCAATAGGTGTGTTTGTGTCATTGGATGATCAATTAGGTCATTTTCGTCCTCCCTAGGCTTATTCTTGTCCAATTAGGGTTTTTAACCAATCTTGTGCATCCAATAGGTGTGTTTGTGTCATTGGATGACCAATTAGGTCATTTTCGTCCTCCCTAGGGTTATTCTTGTCCAATTAGGGTTTTTAACCAATCTTGTGCATCCAATAGGTGTGTTTGTGTCATTGGATGATCAATTAGGTCATTTTCGTCCTCCCTAGGCTTATTCTTGTCCAATTAGGGTTTTTAACCAATCTTGTGCATCCAATAAGTTGGGATATGTCATTGGATTAACATTTAGGTCATTTCCGTCCTACCTAGGCTTATTCTTGTCCAATTAGGGTTTTTAACCAATCTTGTGCATCCAATAGGTGTGTTTGTGTCATTGGATGATCAATTAGGTCATTTTCGTCCTCCCTATGCTTATTCTTGTCCAATTAGGGTTTTTAACCAATCTTGTGCATCCAATAAGTTGAGTTGGGTCATTGGATTAACATTTAGGTCATTTTCGTCCTCCCTAGGCTTATTCTTGTCCAATTAGGGTTTTTAACCAATCTTGTGCATCCAATAGGTGTGTTTGTGTCATTGGATGATCAATTAGGTCATTTTCGTCCTCCCTAGGTTTATTCTTGTCCAATTAGGGTTTTTAACAAATCTTGTGCATCCAATAAGTTCATTTGTGTCATTGGAAGATCAATTAGGTCATTTTCGTCCTCCCTAGGCATATTCTTCTACAACTAGGGTTTTTAACCAATCTTGTGCATCCAATAAGTTCATTTGTGTCATTGGATGATCAATTAGGTCATTTTTGTCCTCCCTAGGATTATTCTTGTCCAATTAGGGTTTTTAACCAATCTTGTGCATCCAATAGGTGTGTTTGTGTCATTGGATGATCAATTAGGTCATTTTCGTCCTCCCTAGGCTTATTCTTGTCCAATTAGGGTTTTTAACCAATCTTGTGCATCCAATAGGTGTGTTTGTGTCATTGGATGATCAATTAGGTCATTTTCGTCCTCCCTAGGCTTATTCTTGTCCAATTAGGGTTTTTAACCAATCTTGTGCATCCAATAGGTGTGTTTGTGTCATTGGATGATCAATTAGGTCATTTATCGTCCTCCCTAGGCTTATTCTTGTCCAATTAGGGTTTTTAACCAATCTTGTGCATCCAATAGGTTGAGTTGTGTCATTGGATTAACATTTAGGTCATTTTCGTCCTCCCTAGGCATATTCTTGTCCAATTAGGGTTTTTAACCAATCTTGTGCATCCAATAGGTGTGTTTGTGTCATTGGATGATCAATTAGGTCATTTTCGTCCTCCCTAGGCTTATTCTTGTCCAATTAGGGTTTTTAACCAATCTTGTGCATCCAATAGGTGTGTTTGTGTCATTGGATGATCAATTAGGTCATTTTCGTCCTCCCTAGGCTTATTCTTGTCCAATTAGGGTTTTTAACCATTCTTGTGCATCCAATAGGTGTGTTTGTGTCATTGGATGATCAATTAGGTCATTGTTGTCCTCCCTAGGCTTATTCTTGTCCAATTAGGGTTTTTAACCAATCTTGTGCATCCAATAGGTGTGTTTGTGTCATTGGATGATCAATTAGGTCATTTTCGTCCTCCCTAGGCTTATTCTTGTCCAATTAGGGTTTTTAACCAATCTTGTGCATCCAATAGGTGTGTTTGTGTCATTCGATGACCAATTAGGTCATTTTCGTCCTCCCTAGGCATATTCTTGTCCAATTAGGGTTTTTAACCAATCTTGTGCATCCAATAAGTTGAGGTGTGTCATTGAATTAATATTTAGGTCATTTTCGTCCTCCCTAGGCATATTCTTGTCCAATTAAGGTTTTTAACCAATCTTGTGCATCCAATAGGTGTGTTTGTGTCATTGGATGATCAATTAAGTCATTTTCGTCCTCCCTAGGCTTATTCTTGTCCAATTAGGGTTTTTAACCAATCTTGTGCATCCAATAGGTGCGTTTGTGTCATTGGATGATCAATTAGGTCATTTTCGTCCTCCCTAGGCTTATTCTTGTCCAACTAGGGTTTTTAACCAATCTTGTGCATCCAATAAGTTCATTTGTGTCATTGGATGATCAATTAGGTTATTTTCGTCCTCCCTAGGCTTATTCTTGTCCAATTAGGGTTTTTAACCAATCTTGTGCATCCAATAGGTGTGTTTGTGTCATTGGATGACCAATTAGGTCATTTTGTCCTCCCTAGGCATATTCTTGTCCAATTAGGGTTTTTAACTAATCTTGTGCATCCAATAGGTGTGTTTGTGTCATTGGATGATCAATTATGTCATTTTCGTCCTCCCTAGGCTTATTCTTGTCCAATTAGGGTTTTTAACCAATCTTGTGCATCCAATAAGTTGAGTTGTGTCATTGGATTAACATTAAGGTCATTTTCGTCCTCCCTAGGCTTATTCTTGTCCAATTAGGGTTTTTAACCAATCTTGTGCATGCAATAAGTTCATTTGTGTCATTGGATTAACATTTAGGTAATTTTCGTCCTCCCTAGGCATATTCTTGTCCAATTAGGGTTTTTAACCAATCTTGTGCATCCAATAGGTGTGTTTGTGTCATTGGATGATCAATTAGGTCATTTTCGTCCTCCCTAGGCTTATTCTTGTCCAATTAGGGTTTTTAACCAATCTTGTGCATCCAACAGGTGTGTTTGTGTCATTGGATGACCAATTAGGTCATTTTCGTCCTGCCTAGGCTTATTCTTGTCCAATTAGGGTTTTTAACCAATCTTGTGCATCCGATAAGTTTGTTTGCGTCATTGAATTAATATTTAGGTCATTTTCGTCCTCCCTAGGCATATTCTTGTCCAATTAGGGTTTTTAACCAATCTTGTGCATCCAATAGGTGTGTTTGTGTCATTGGATGATCAATTAGGTCATTTTCGTCCTCCCTAGTCTTATTCTTGTCCAATTAGGGTTTTTAACCAATCCTGTGCATCCGATAAGTTCATTTGTGTCATTGGATTAACATTTAGGTCAATTTCGTCCTCCCAAGGCATATTCTTGTCCAATTAGGGTTTTTAACCAATCTTGTGCATCCAATAGGTGTGTTTGTGTCATTGGATGATCAATTAGGTCATTTTCGTCCTCCCTAGGCTTATTCTTGTCCAACTAGGGTTTTTAACCAATCTTGTGCATCCAATAAGTTCATTTGTGTCATTGGATGATCAATTAGGTAATTTTCGTCCTCCCTAGGCTTATTCTTGTCCAACTAGGGTTTTTAACCAATCTTGTGCATCCAATAAGTTCATTTGTGTCATTGGATGATCAATTAGGTAATTTTCGTCCTCCCTAGGCTTATTCTTGTCCAATTAGGGTTTTTAACCAATCTTGTGCATCCAATAGGTGTGTTTGTGTCATTGGATGACCAATTAGGTCATTTTCGTCCTCCCTAGGCATATTCTTGTCCAATTAGGGTTTTTAACTAATCTTGTGCATCAATTAGGTGTGTTTATGTCATTGGATGATCAATTAGGTCATTTTCGTCCTCCCTAGGCTTATTCTTGTCCAATTAGGGTTTTTAACCAATCTTGTGCATCCAATAAGTTCATTTGTGTCATTGGATTAACATTTAGGTCATTTTCGTCCTCCCTATGCATATTCTTGTTCAATTAGGGTTTTTAACCAATCTTGTGCATCCAATAGGTGTGTTTGTGTCATTGGATGATCAATTAGGTCATTTTCGTCCTCCCTAGGCTTATTCTTGTCCAATTAGGGTTTTTAACCAATCTTGTGCATCCGATACGTTTGTTTGTGTCATTGAATTAATATTTAGGTCATTTTCGTCCTCCTTAGGCATATTCTTGTCCAATTAGGGTTTTTAACCAATCTTGTGCAACCAATAGGTGTGTTTGTGTCATTGGATGATCAATTAGGTTATTTTCGTCCTCCCTAGGCTTATTCTTGTCCAATTAGGGTTTTTAACCAATCTTGTGCATCCAATAGGTGTGTTTGTGTCATTGGATGACCAATTAGGTCATTTTCGTCCTCCCTAGGCATATTGTTGTCCAATTAGGGTTTTTAACCAATCTTGTGCATCCAATAAGTTCATTTGTGTCGTTGGATTAACATTTAGGTCATTTTCGTCCTCCCTAGGCATATTCTTGTCCAATTAGGGTTTTTAACCAATCTTGTGCATCCAATAGGTGTGTTTGTGTCATTGGATGATCAACTAGGTAATTTTCGTCCTCCCTAGGCTTATTCTTGTCCAATTAGGGTTTTTAACCAATCTTGTGCATCCAATAGGTGTGTTTGTGTCTTTGGATGATCAATTTAGGTCATTTTCGTCCTCCCTAGGCTTATTCTTGTCCAATTAGGGTTTTTAACCAATCTTGTGCATCCAATAGGTGTGTTTGTGTCATTGGATGACCAATTAGGTCATTTTCGTCCTCCCTAGGCATATTCTTGTCCAATTAGGGTTTTTAACCAATCTTGTGCATCCAATAGGTGGGTTTGTGTCATTGGATGATCAATTAGGTCATTTTCGTCCTCCCTAGGCATATTCTTGTGCAATTAGGGTTTTTAACCAATCTTGTGCATCCAATAGGTGTGTTTGTGTCGTTGGATGATCAATTAGGTCATTTTTGTCCTCCCTAGGCATATTCTTGTCCAATTAGGGTTTTTAACCAATCTTGTGCATCCAATAAGATGAGTTGTGTCATTGGATTAACATTTAGGTCATTTGCGTCCTCCCTAGGCTTATTCTTGTCCAATTAGGGTTTTTAACCAATCTTGTGCATCCGATAAGTTTGTTTGTGTCATTGAATTAATATTTAGGTCATTTTCGTCCTCCCTAGGCATATTCTTGTCCAATTAGGGTTTTTAACCAATCTTGTGCATCCAATAGGTGTGTTTGTGTCATTGGATGATCAATTAGGTCATTTACGTCCTCCCTAGGCTTATTCTTGTCCAATTAGGGTTTTCAACCATTCTTGTGCATCCAATAACTTTGTTTGTGTCATTGAATTAATATTTAGGTCATTTTCGTCCTCCCTAGGCATATTCTTGTCCAATTAGGGTTTTTAACCAATCTTGTGCATCCAATAGGTGTGTTTGTGTCATTGGATGATCAATTAGGTCATTTTCGTCCTCCCTAGGCTTATTCTTGTCCAATTAGGGTTTTTAACCAATCTTGTGCATCCAATAAGTTCATTTGTGTATTGGATTAACATTTAGGTCATTTTCGTCCTCCCTAGGCATATTCTTGTCCAATTAGGGTTTTTAACCAATCTTGTGCATCCAATAGGTGTGTTTGTGTCATTGGATGATCAATTAGGTCATTTTCGTCCTCCCTAGGCTTATTCTTGTCCAATTATGGTTTTTAACCAATCTTGTGCATCCAATAGGTGTGTTTGTGTCATTGGATGATCAATTAGGACATTTTCGTCCTCCCTAGGCATATTCTTGTCCAATTAGGGTTTTTAACCAATCTTGTGCATCCAATAGGTGTGTTTGTGTCATTGGATGATCAATTAGGTCATTTTCGTCCTCCATAGGCTTATTCTTGTCCAATTAGGGGTTTTAACCAATTTTGTGCATCCAATAAGTTTGTTTGTGTCATTGAATTAATATTTTGGTCATTTTCGTCCTCCCTAGGCATATTCTGGTCCAATTAGAGTTTTTAACCAATCTTGTGCATTCAATAGGTGTGTTTGTGTCATTGGATGATCAATTAGATCATTTTCGTCCTCTCTAGGCATATTCTTGTCCAATTAGGGTTTTTAACCAATCTTGTGCATCCAATAGGTGTGTTTGTGTCATTGGATGATCAATTAGGTCATTTTCGTCCTCCCTAGGCTTATTCTTGTCCAACTAGGGTTTTTAACCAATCTTGTGCATCCAATAAGTTGAGTTGTGTCAATGGATTAACATTTAGGTCATTTTCATTCTCCCTAGGCTTATTCTTGTCGAATTAGGTTTTTAACCAATCTTGTGCATCCAATAAGTTCATTTGTGTCATTGGATTCACATTTAGGTCATTTTCGTCCTCCCTAGGCATATTCTTGTCCAATTAGGGTTTTTAACCAATCTTGTGCATCCAATAGGTGTGTTTATCTCATTGGATGATCAATTAGGTCACTTTGATCCTCCCTATGCTTATTCTTGTCCAATTAGGGTTTTTAACAAATCTTGTGCATCCAATAAGTTCATTTGTGTCATTGGATTAACATTTAGGTCATTTTCGTCCTCCCTAGGCATATTCTTGTCCAATTAGGGTTTTTAACCAATCTTGTGCATCCAATAGGTGTGTTTGTGTCATTGGATGATCAATTAGGTCATTTTCGTCCTCCCTAGGCTTATTCTTGTCCAACTAGGGTTTTTAACCAATCTTGTGCATCCAATAAGTTCATTTGTGTCATTGAATTAACATTTAGGTCATTTTCGTCCTCCCTAGGCATATTCTTGTCCAATTAGGGTTTTTAACCAGTCTTGTGCATCCAATAGGTGTGTTTGTGTCATTGGATGATCAATTAGGTCATTTTCGTCCTCCCTAGGCTTATTCTTGTCCAATTAGGGATTTTAACCAATCTTGTGCATCCAATAGGTGTGTTTGTGTCATTGGATGATCAATTAGGTCATTTTCGTCCTCCCTAGGCATATTCTTGTCCAATTAGGGTTTTTAACCAATCTTGCGCATCCAATAGGTGTGTTTGTGTCATTGGATGATCAATTAGGTCATTTTCGTCCTCCCTGGGCTTATTCTTTTCCAATTAGGGTTTTTAACCAATCTTGTGCATCCAATAGGTGTGTTTGTGTCATTGGATGATCAATTAGGTCATTTTCGTCCTCCCTAGGCTTATTCTTGTCCAATTAGGGTTTTTAACCAATCTTGTGCATCCAATAAGTTCATTTGTGTCATTGGATGATAAATTTGGTCATTTTCGTCCTCCATAGGCATATTCTTGTCCAACTAGGGTTTTAAACCAATCTTGTGCATCCAATAGGTGTGTTTGTGTCATTGGATGATCAATTAGGTCATTTTCGTCCTCCCTAGGCTTATTCTTGTCCAATTAGGGTTTTTAACCAATCTTGTGCATCCAATAGGTGTGTTTGTGTCATTGGATGATCAATTAGGTCATTTTCGTCCTCCCTAGGCTTATTCTTGTCCAATTAGGGTTTTTAACCAATCTTGTGCATCCAATAGGTGTGTTTGTGTCATTGGATGATCAATTAGGTCATTTTCGTCCTTTCTATGCTTATTTTTGTCCAATTAGGGTTTTTAAGCAATCTTGTGCATCCAATAAGTTCATTTGTGTCATTGGATGATCAATTAGGTCATTTTCGTCCTCCCTAGGCATATTCTTGTCCAACTAGGGTTTCTAACCAATCTTGTGCTTCCAATAGATGTGTTTGTGTCATTGGATGATCAATTAGGTCATTTTCGTCCTCCCTAGGCTTATTCTTGTCCAATTAGGGTTTTTAACCAATCTTGTGCATCCAATAGGTGTGTTTGTGTCATTGGATGATCAATTAGGTCATTTTCGTCCTCCCTAGGCTTATTCTTGTCCAATTAGGGTTTTTAACCAATCTTGTGCATCCAATAGGTGTGTTTGTGTCATTGGATGATCAATTAGGTCATTTTCGTCCTCCCTAGGCTTATTCTGGTCAAATTAGCGTTTTTAACCAATCTTGTGCATCCAATAAATTCATTTGTGTCATTGGATGATCAATTAGGTCATTTTCGTCCTCCCTAGGCTTATTCTTGTCCAATTAAGGTTTTTAACCAATCTTGTGCATCCAATAACTTTGTTTGTGTCATTGAATTAATATTTAGGTCATTTTCGTCCTCCCTAGGCATATTCTTGTCCAATTAGGGTTTTTAACCAATCTTGTGCATCCAATAGGTGTGTTTGTGTCATTGGATGATCAATTAGGTCATTTTCGCCCTCCCTAGACTTATTCTTGTCCAATTAAGGTATTTAACCAATCTTGTGCATCCAATAAGTTCATTTGTGTCATTGGATTAACATTTAGGTCATATCCGTCCTCCCTAGGCATATTCTTGTCCAATTAGGGTTTTTAACCAATCTTGTGCATCCAATAGGTGTGTTTGTGTCATTGGATGATCAATTAGGTCATTTTCGTCCTCCCTTGGCTTATTCTTGTCCAATTAGGGTTTTTAACCAATCTTGTGCATCCAACAAGTTGATTTGTGTCATTGGATGATCAATTAGGTCATTTTCGTCCTCCCTAGGCATATTCTTGTCCAACTAGGGTTTTAAACCAATCTTGTGCATCCAATGGGTGTGTTTGTGTCATTGGATGATCAATTAGGTCATTTTCGTCCTCCCTAGGCTTATTCTTGTCCAATTAGGGTTTTTAACCAATCTTGTGCATCCAATAGGTGTGTTTGTGTCATTGGATGATCAATTAGGTCATTTTCGTCCTCCCTAGGCTTATTCTTGTCCAATTTGGGTTTTTAACCAATCTTGTGCATCCAATAGGTGTGTTTGTGTCATTGGATGATCAATTAGGTCATTTACGTCCTCCCTTGACTTATTCTTGTCAAATTAGGGGTTTTTAACCAATCTTGTGCATCCAATAACTTTGTCAAATTAGGGTTTTTAACAAATCTTGTGCATCCAATAAGTTCATTTGTGTCATTGGATGATCAATTAGGTCATTTTCGTCCTCCCTAGGCTTATTCTTGTCCAATTAGGGTTATTAACCAATCTTGTGCATCCAATAGGTGTGTTTGTGTCATTGGATGATCAATTAGGTCAGTTTCGTCCTCCCTAGGCTTATTCTTGTCCAATTAGGGTTTTTAACCAATCTTGTGCATCCAATAGGTGTGTTTGTGTCATTGGATGATCAATTAGGTCATTTTCGTCCTCCCTAGGCTTATTCTTGTCCAATTAGGGTTTTTAACCAATCTTGTGCATCCAATAACTTTGTTTGTGTCATTGAATTAATATTTAGGTCATTTTCGTCCTCCCTAGACATATTCTTGTCCAATTATGGTTTTTAACCAATCTTGTGCATCCAATAGGTGTGTTTGTGTCATTGGATGATCAATTAGGTCATTTTCGTCCTCCCTAGGCTTATTCTTCTCCAATTAGGGTTTTTAACCAATCTTGTGCATCCAATAACTTTGTTTGTGTCATTGAATTAATATTTAGGTCATTTTCGTCCTCCCTAGGCATATTCTTGTCCAATTAGGGTTTTAACCAATCTTGTGCATCCAATAGGTGTGTTTGTGTCATTGGATGATCAATTAGGTCATTTTCGTCCTCCCTAGGCATATTCTTATCCATTTGGGGTTTTTAACCAATCTTGTGCATCCAATAGGTGTGTTTGTGTCATTGGATGATCAATTAGATCATTTTCGTCCTTTCTATGCTTATTCTTGTCCAATTAGGGTTTTTAACCAATCTTGTGCATCCAATAAGTTCATTTGTGTCATTGGATGATCAATTAGGTCATTTTCATCCTCCCTAGGCATATTATTGTCCAATTAGGGTTTTTAACCAATCTTGTGCATCCAATAGGTGTGTTTGTGTCATTGGATGATCAATTAGGTCATTTTCGTCCTCCCTAGGCTTACTCTTGTCCAATTAGGGTTTTTAACAAATCTTGTGCTTCCAATAAGTTCATTTGTGTCCTTGGATGATCAATTAGGTCATTTTCGTCCTCCCTAGGCTTATTCTTGTCCAATTAGGGTTTTTAACCAATCTTGTGCATCCAATAGGTGTGTTTGTGTCATTGGATGATCAATTAGGTCATTTTCGTCCTCCCTAGGTATATTCTTGTCCAATTAGGGTTTTTAACCAATCTTGTGCATCCAATAACTTTGTTTGTGTCATTGAATTAATATTTAGGTCATTTTCGTCCTCCCTAGGCATATTCTTGTCCAATTAGGGTTTTTAACCAATCTTGTGCATCCAATAGGTGTGTTTGTGTCATTGGATGATCCATTAGGTCACATTGATACTCCCTAGGCTTATTCTTGTCCAATTAGGGTTTTTAACCAATCTTGTGCATCCAATAAGTTCATTTGTGTCATTGGATTAACATTTAGGTCATTTTCGTCCTCCCTAGGCATACTCTTGTCCAATTAGGGTTTTTAACCAATCTTGTGGATCCAATAGGTGTGTTTGTGTCATTGGATGATCAATTTAGGTCATTTCCGTCCTCCCTAGGCATATTCTTGTCCAATTAGGGTTTTTAACCAATCCTGTGCATCCAATAGGTGAGTTTGTGTCATTGGATGATCAATTTAGGTCATTTTCGTCCTCCCTAGGCATATTCTTGTCAAATTAGGGTTTTTAATCAATCTTGTGCATCCAATAACTTTGTTTGTGTCATTGAATTAATATTTAGGTCATTTTCGTCCTCCCTAGGCATATTCTTGTCCAATTAGGGTTTTTAACCAATCTTGTGCATCCAATAGGTGTGTTTGTGTCATTGGATGATCAATTAGGTCGTTTTCGTCCTCCCTATGCTTATTCTTGTCCAATTAGGGTTTTTAACCAATCTTGTGCATCCAATAGGTGTGTTTGTGTCATTGGATGATCAATTAGGTCATTTTCGTCCTACCTAGACTTATTCTTGTCAAATTAGGGTTTTTAATCAATCTTGTGCATCCAATAACTTTGTTTGTGTCATTGAATTAATATTTAGGTCATTTTCGTCCTCCCTAGGCATATTCTTGTCCAATTAGGGTTTTTAACCAATCTTGTGCATCCAATAGGTGTGTTTGTGTCATTGGATGATCAATTAGGTCATTTTCGTCCTACCTAGACTTATTATTGTCAAATTAGGGTTTTTAATCAATCTTGTGCATCCAATAACTTTGTTTGTGTCATTGAATTAATATTTAGGTTATTTTCGTCCTCCCTAGGCATATTCTTGTCCAATTAGGGTTTTTAACCAATCTTGTGCATCCAATAGGTGTGTTTATGTCATTGGATGATCAATTAGGTCATTTTCGTCCTACCTAGACTTATTCTTGTCAAATTAGGGTTTTTAATCAATCTTGTGCATCCAATAACTTTGTTTGTGTCATTGAATTAATATTTAGGTCATTTTCGTCCTCCCTAGGCATATTCTTGTCCAATTAGGGTTTTTAACCAATCTTGTGCATCCAATAGGTGTGTTTGTGTCATTGGATGATCAATTAGGTTATTTTCGTCCTTCCTAGGCTTACTCTTGTCCAATTAGGGTTTTTAAGCAATGTTGTGCATCCAATAAGTTCATTTGTGTCATTGGATTAACATTTTGGTCATTTTCGTCCTCCCTAGGCATATTCTTGTCCAATTAGGGTTTTTAACCAATCTTGTGCATCCAATAGGTGTGTTTGTGTCATTGGATGATCAATTAGGTCACATTGATCCTCCCTAGGCTTATTCTTGTCCAATTAGGGTTTTTAACCAATCTTGTGCATCCAATAAGTTCATTTGTGTCATTGGATTAACATTTAGGTCATTTTCGTCCTCCCTAGGCATATTCTTGTCCAATTAGGGTTTTTAACCAATCTTGTGCATCCAATAGGTGTGTTTGTGTCATTGGATGATCAATTAGGTCATTTTCGTCCTCCCTAGGCTTATTCTTGTCCAACTAGGGTTTTTAACCAATCTTGTGCATCCAATAGGTGTGTTTGTGTCATTCGATGATCAATTAGGTCATTTTCGTCCTCCCTAGGCTTATTCTTGTCCAATTAGGGTTTTTAACCAATCTTGTGCATCAAATAGGTGTGTTTGTGTCATTGGATGATCAATTAGGTCATTTTCGTCCTCCCTAGGCTTATTCTTGTCCAATTAGGGTTTTTAACCAATCTTGTGCATCCAATAGGTGTGTTTGTGTCATTAGATGATCAATTAGGTCATTTTCGTCCACCCTAGGCATATTCTTGTCCAATAGGTGTGTTTGTGTCATTGAATTAATATTTAGGTCATTTTCGTCCTCCCTAGGCATATTCTTGTCCAATTAGGGTTTTTAACCAATCTTGTGCATCCAATAGGTGTGTTTGTGTCATTGGATGATCAATTAGGTCATTTTCGTCCTCCCTAGGCTTATTCTTGTCCAATTATGGTTTTTAACCAATCTTGTGCATCCAACAGGTGTGTTTGTGTCATTGGATGACCAATTAGGTCATTTTCGTCCTCCCTAGGCTTATTCTTATCCAATTAGGGTTTTTAACCAATCTTGTGCATCCGATAAGTTTGTTTGCGTCATTGAATTAATATTTAGGTCATTTTCGTCCTCCCTAGGAATATTCTTGTCCAATTAGGGTTTTTAACCAATCTTGTGCATCCAATAGGTGTGTTTGTGTCATTGGATGATCAATTAGGTCATTTTCGTCCTCCCTAGGCTTATTCTTGTCCAATTAGGGTTTTTAACCAATCTTGTGCATCCAATA